>JANHGN010001260.1:66781-78895 GCA_024605025.1 Megaceryle maxima | reverse complement strand
GGAAACCCCTCCAGGGATCACGGGGACTCCACCCCTGCCCTGGGCAGCCTGGGACAGCCCTGGACAACCCTGCAGGGTGGAAGAAATTGTTCCTCAGCTCCAACCTAAACCTCCCCCAGGGCAACCTGAGGCCCTTTCCTCTTGTCCTGTTGCTTGTCCCTTGGGAGCAGACCCTGAACCCCCTGGCTCCAGCCTCCTGTCAGGGAGCTGTTGAGAGCCAGAAGGTCTCCCCTCAGCCTCCTTTGCTCCAGGCTCAACAAGCCCAAGTCTGTCAGGCCCCCCCCTCAATTATTAAAGCACAATAATTGAGGTTTCCAGGAAGGGAAGGGCAGACTCTGAAGAGCTCCCCCACCCTGGACTTATCCAAGTGTCCTGCAGGTGCCACCTTCCTTTACACAGGCAGGCAACGTGGCGGAGACATCACCCAGAAATGCTGCCCTGGACACAACATCCCTGCATGACCATGAGACAAGGCACTGGCTTTGTTTGCTTTGTGCCTGAAGAGACCAGTCAGCCTGCCCCCCCCTTGGGCTGCAGGTCCCCACGATCCAGCCTTTGGCTCAGAGATGCCCACCCTGCCAGCAGAACCCCCAGCTGCTCTCCTCCAGCCCCTCGTGCCAAGAAGCCTTTGCCTCATCTAGTTGTCCTTAGATCATATTTAATGTGGTACTCAAAGCCTTTTGAAAAGACTGTCATTAAGTCTCTGAACAAACTCTGAAGCTCCCCCCACCCCAGACCATCACACCCTCGCACCCCAGCCTGTACTCTCCCTCCGGCCAGGAAGGACTAAAACACCAGTGACCTATTCAGTCAGAATTGTGTTTTCCTGCTTCTGGGTGAAATTCTTTAAAGGAAAAAAATCAAACAGCAACACTGTCCCAAAGGAAATCAAGGCCATTTGCTGAGGGCAGTATCAACAGCCTCGGAAACCTTCCAGAATAGGACAACATACTACAATTCAGATTTATTGTGCCATGTACACTCACTTAACAGCCAGCACAGAGGACCATAAAGCTGCTATATTTACACTCAGCATCTCTCCAGGTGCTGTTTCGTACCAGCACGCAGCTGATGAACATGATAACTAACCCCCTATTTCCACAGAAACTGGCACGGTTCTCACTGTCCCATTTGAAAGGACTCAACTTGCTGATAACACATCAGTGGCAGATCCCCACCAAGGAAGGTGAAACCCACCGAGTGAACACTGCATCTAACAGAGCATTAGTCAGAGGAGACTTGGGGGCTTCTGATGGAAGAAGGAGAAAGTAACCTGGTTAGAAATAGGACTAAACAATCACACAACATGTCTCAATCTACCCTTCACTTTGTCTTTCTAAAGAATGCACTGAGATTATTTTTTACACAGCAATGCAGCATTTTTGACCCGCTTATACTACACCAGTATCAGTGAGTAGACACAGCTGCAATGCTGAAATCCAGAGGCAATGCCTGTGCTGTATTTTGCTGATAACATTGCCCACTCCACCTCGTCCACCTCCATCTTCACACCCACAGCCAGCATGGTTCACTTCAGAGACCCCCCTCAGCAAGTTTCCACTTTCTTGCAGTATTAAAACCTCCGTCATCAAGTACCTTACCTGTTTCCTGTGCAGAGAAAGTGAAAATGAGGTCATGGTCCTCAGTTTAAGCATCATAACTGGGTTGCACGAGCACCAGGACCCCTGGCAAACAGCAAGAGGAAGATATCGCTACCTCTGCGTAACATCATCCTCTGTAAGCATCATCCTTCTTCCATGTTATTTACTCCAAAGATCAACTCAGACAGGATCAAGAGGGAGAACTCTTGTGTACCGACAAAAATTCCTCATTTTAATCTGTAATTCTAACCCTGCTGGTTAAACAGTCAACAACTAGTTAGTGGGGAGGTCACGGCTAGGGTCAGCCCATCGCTGTGCAGTGCACATGCTCCTGAGCCCCTGAGGTCGTTGCAAAGACCTACTGTCCAAAGACTCAATATTGTTTTAATTACCACGCAATCATAACCCCCTGGTTAAGCATTTCCTTTCAAATCTGTCAGAAAAGCAACACTATCCAACTTTTTGCGCTGACACAAAAGCACACCTACAACAGCCGCGCCGTTTTCAGTGCTCGGTTGCAGAAATCCTATTTTTCCTTCTTTGAGGAGAAAGCCAGCGTTACCTGCTCACTGGCCCAGCACGAAGGTCTTACAAATTTCTCCCAAGTTTCCATAGAAATGCATTGATTAGAGCATAATTTCGCTTAATATTGTCTCCTTTCAGCATGCTATGCTTGCTTACACTAACTGTGCACCTTCCCCTCGCAGTCGTTTTCATCTTTTGTTCGGCTCAGTAGGTTTCCTAACTGGTGGATTTTATTGAGTTAAATCAAGCTGTCACTTCATCTGCCTGAAGGATGACTCAAATACAACACATAATAATAAAAGAAAAGTAGGATAAAATAATCTTGTCAAGCCAGAAAAACTGATTGCTTGAAGTTGTAGCCTTCAATCAATACACTAATTCCACAATTTATACCTCTTTCAATTGGAGAGGAAAGAAACCCTGATATGGTATTTCTTGGCTCACTGACCAACTTTGACCTTCTATCTATGTGAACGCGGGATTAGCAAGTGCTTCTGCTTAGTGAAATCACCTATGAAAATAGGAAAGCAAATAAGTGACATTTGAGGTTCAAACTAACTTTATTAATTTCAGAAATGCAAAGGGTGCTTATTGCTTAAGCAGAATGGTTCCAGCACCAGCGATCGCAGCGCAAGCTGCTGGATTGTGGATTTGGTTGCCATCCAAGGAGGAAAAGCAGAAGCTCAGGATTTGTGGCACGGGAGCCTTCGGCGTGGGGTCCCCCCAAACCCATGCACGCTGCTAAGGCACTTGTCAACGGTCCTGGCAAAACCCACGTTACGTCTCGGGGAGACGAAGCCGCTGCTTTTTGTGTGTCATTTCACGCTGCCTTAGATGAAAAAGCTTGTGCTTTAACCAGTCTGCTGACTGGAGGCAAGTGGACAAAGACAGTTCCTTCAGGCAGCTTTAGAAACCAATTTCTTAAGGTATAACGAACCTTTTTGTCATTTGTTAATTTTTTAATGGTCCATCTTCACAAAAAAAACACCCTCTTTTATTTGTAAATTGTAATTAATCTGCATAGCTTTATAAAAAGAACAATAAAACCGGTCATTTAAAAATTCTGGATGTTCTTTGGCTGTCAAGTTTCTGCTTTGCTTTCATAATTCCTCCCCTGCAGGCACAAACCAGGAAATAAAAATTCTTTGTTTAGCAGGCCCTTTTATATTTCACCCTGCCACCTGCTTAACTCAAGTTGTGGCACGCCATCAAACAGGCCCCGGAATGTGGGTTGTCTGTCTGCCCTGTGCCTTAAAAAGAGAAAGAAAAGCCTGTGCAGACTGCTCTATTAGCTCTGATGTTAGACGTGCCAGTCCATACTGCTCAAAATAATCAATATAATTAAGGTAGCGTAAGAGGGTGTAGCTTTCCTGCTGGGAAAAAGATAGCATTTAATAAACAACCATTTCTCCCTCTTTCCAGGGATATTCCTTGTGCTTATTTTCAGTGATTTCCATGATATTTGCTGACCTGAGGAATGAAAGCTGGGTGCAGAACTGTGCCCAGCCTAGGATGAGGTTCTCTCTCTGCACACAGCCTGGGTGAAGGCTCTGGAGAGAGCAGGCAGCTCTCACATCTGCATCACAAGTGGTAACCTATCGCAGGGTAATAAATGGCAAAGCCACCACATTCCAGGAGATGCTTGCTACCTCCTTTTTGCTTCCTTTTTGTCCTTAGCACAGGTCAGAAATAGCACAGCATATTTCCTAAACAGATTCAAATGTCTCAAATACTTGAAAGAAGCGCTGAGGAAAGAACCATTTTCTGTGCTTTACCAGGAGAAACAGCTGCCTGGAGAAGTTACTGGCACATGGTGGTCTAGTGAGAAGGCCCAGCAGAGGCTTCAGATCTCACACCACGTGTGCCATTATGTCATCAGAAGACCCCGAGGATTCAGAAAGTCCGCTGCTGAAAGGAATGTTGCATACTCACAAGGTGGTAATGCATGACAGCAGGGAGAAGCTGAAAGACTTGGTCGTTGTTTGACAGATGGACGTATACAAGAACTTGACCCTCAGAGTCTGTGCCTCCTGTCCGAGCAGAGAACTGATGGCTCGGAGATTTATGATGTTCCCTTCACCCTGAAATGCCTTAGATAAAAGCTACACTTTGTAGTAGGTCTGTTCAATGAAGGTGGTGTCCAGCAGTGCTTGAGTTCTCACTCTCATGCTCTTCCTTGCTGTATAATTACCTCAAGTCAGTTCCCACTGCATTTCTCATGCTCTTCACCACTGGAAATTGCACTGAGATGCTTCTGGACTTGCAACTCAAGTGTTGTACAAGTAAGTTGGCAAAAAACTGTTTTGCAAGAGAGGAAGTGATCAGGGGATGTGCAAGCTTATCAGGAGCTGCGTTCTGGATGAAGTCTTCCAAGGAACACTCGTGTTCCAAGGCCAGGAGCAAGACACAGGCATTTCCAACAGGCTGCTCATTGCGGGCAGGTGAGAAGCTGCTGACATACCCAAGGCACAGCTAAGAGGCTTGTCCAAAGCCTGACTGGAAGTATCACTAGGCAGCTGGAAACTAAATCCACTGGGTAAAAACAACCATCAATGAGCAATGAAGATGGTCACTTTAATATTGCAATATTACTGACTGTTCTTGGATTTACGCAGCCTCCGGCCACATGCACAGTGAGCACAATTAAACTTTCAAGTTGCTTTTTGCAAGACACAACTTTGATTAACCTTTACTCAGAGTTTACTTAGAGTATAACACGCTGCTGGAGACATTTCCCCATTTTTTGTTTTTTTTCAAGGGATGGTATTTCCCCAAGAACCAGCCCAAGCGACACAAAACACCTCCACAGAATATTAAACAACTACCAGAAAGTACCCTCAGTGTAGCCACATCTCCTGACAGCCTCACCCCCATCCCAGGGAGCAGTCGGACAGACCGTGGCTGTTCCTCTGCTTTCTCACTACCCCTGGCAAATTACAGCATCTCCTTTTAATGGGGGAACGGAGTTAATGATGCGGTGTTAATGAAAAGAAATAAAGAGCACGAGTGTTCAGTGGTCATCCTACACTCTGAACATCCTGACTCAGAAATGCTGAATTATTCAAACCCGATGCTGCTTTAACATGGGGTTTTATGTGCAGTTTTCACATACACACACACAAAAAAAAGATAAAGCACCAAGGGAAAATAAATAAAAACATACACACACACACACAAAAATGTTGGTACCAAAACATTCCCTTGTTGCCTGTAAGGAATGAAAAGAAAACAAATGTAAAAAAATACTCCAGGTGAGATCTTTAGTCTCCCCAGACATTTTTCACATCAGTAATTTGGATCTACTTTGTCATAGGTATAAAGACCTGCAGGGAAAAAGGGTCTACACCAAAACACTAACTGCCTTCCCATCTCCTCACTTTTTAAGGGAAGGGGAATCAAAGAAGACATTTGCAGAAGAGGAGGCACAGCCCCTGAGCCCACTGATCATATTGTCCTTGGATTTCTGCTGCTATGAGGGATGAAGATGCATCTCATGCTGATCCTTTGAAGCTCATGGAGATGAAGGTTAAGAGGCATTTGAAGTTGTTAGTTTGTTTGTGGGCAGGGAAGAAGAAGCTTGGTGCCCTCGAATCTCCAGGCTGAAGGATGTCACCGTGACTAACCTATTGACATTAAGTCCAATACGCAAGAACAAAGATTAGAGCCAGGGTCAGCCAGTGCCAGGCCAATTTCGCTCCAAGTTTTCTTGCTGACACCATTGTTCATCTGATTGTTCCCGAATGCTTCCTCATAAGAGAAATGCTTACATTTGGTCTTATTTTCAGTCATCGGTTAAATTTCTGTCAGCTGAACAAATACTAGGTTTGAAATTCCTGTGTGCTTGAGATAGTAGGGAAAAAAAAAAAATCTAACAGAAAAAAAATAAATTGCTCATGGAATAAGCAAATAAGAGTGATGGGCTCTGAGACTGAATAAACAACTTGTGTAGTGTAAGCACAAGACAAAGATACTTGCCCCAGCCACGACAGGCATCCAGGATTTACGATGGTCTAGTCAGAAGAAATAGGCACTTGAACATTCCAGCAACCGATGGCCAGGAATCCTTTTATTTGAATTCTGAGCTTCTGCTGACAAAAAATAAGAGCAAACATTGACAGTTTATTACACATTAATGATTGAAGCTGTGGGAGTAATACCATTTTGAAAGACTATCTGGATCGTGGCTCGCATCATTGTCCTAATCACCTTTGAATGGTGCTGCAGGTGTCAACTCCTAGACTCCTGCAGGTGTCAACTCCTAGACTCCTGCAGGTATCAACTCCTAATCAACTCCTGTCTTACTAACACAGATAATAAAAACCTCAAACAGTTGTTTGTTTTGTTTGGGTGTTTTTTTGTTTGGTCTTGGTTTTCTGTTCTTTTGGTTTGTTTTTTTTTTTTTCCTGTCAGCTGCAAAAAAGTTAGTGAGCAACAGTATCCATTTCCCGCCCCCCCAAAAAAAAAATCAAACCTCAAACAACTAGAAATTCAATGATGAGTAAACCAAAAAAATCCTGGAACCCAAATAATACTATTCCTGAACCCATACTCAAATAATTTCACAAATAAGCATCAAATACCATCTCAACACAGCCCTCTGAATGCTGTTCACAGGACCTCTCTGTTATGGATCTTTATGTCAGCAGTGCAACAGTGAGAGGGTTGACATCTCCTATGATGCAACCTACACAACAAGGAGCACCAACCCCACAAAAACCAGCAGCTGAGTCCCCAGTTATGGGGCAGGGGAGGGGAGGAGCAGGGAGAAGCCAGGTAAGGGTGATGCTTGGTGTAGCAGCGGTGGTCTTGGCATAGTGGCTGCCTCCCCACTGCCAATTTTTTTGGCAGGAATTGTGGCAGAGGTGACCTTTAAGGAAGGATTTGAAGGCAGACAGTAGAAGTTGCTCTAGAGATTTTGTAGGAGCATGAGGGACAGCAAGGGGAGGACCAGGAAGGTGCCTGCAGGGGGTGCACATGATCGGGATGGGGACATGGGAGGCTCCTCACCGTGGGGACAACCAGACACACACCTGAATGGGCCACCAATGGCCCTAAAACCTAGTGAGGAATCCACTCCATGACTATAACTGTTCACACCAGGGATAATTTGGGTCCCTGCTTTCTGGACTGACCTCCATGAGCCCAACCCAGCCCCAAAGTCCATCCGTTGCCCACGGACTTGCCGCAGGGATGACCAGGAACCACAGCTCCATGCCATGGCAGGGATCTTGGTGGTGATGCAGTGGCTTTCAAGCCACACGTCACCTCCTAGGTTTGATTACCTGAGCTTCAGCTGATTGTTTCATTATATCAGTTAAATGTTATGTTGTTTTCTCTTTTGGTGCTAGTACTTGTAATTTAAAGGGAGAGAGAGTGACAGAGACAGAGAATATATACAGCGAGGGCAAATATTTGTTGTATAAGATAAACATACAATTATCTAAAATGTAATCTTAATATGACTTATTAAAATAGATTACATTTTAATGTGCACTGCAATTTGCACATTATACAGCACACTCTATATATGCAGCTTCTCCGGTGCGACTACCCTGACAACCTGCACAACTGAAGATATATAGAGAGGGGGAAAAAAAATAGAAACCACACCACTATCTTCCTCTAAATGGATGTATTTGGTGTTGATAGTCAGATACAGTTTTCACCTTTATCCCAGCTTGTTTCTGACCCACTGAGTTAGTGTTAATCACCCCTGTGGGCACCAATAATTTCCCCATATGTGGAATTTGATAAGTTAGAGCACCCACTTCATTTCAAGAAGATTCCAGCTGACTATCCAGTTATCGCTATGGACAGCTTCAAGCACTTCCACGCCAGGCCTTGTATTCTGAGCTTTATCAAGTGCTTTGCACTTTTTGTCTTTTATCTCTTAATTGAGACCCGACTGCAAGAAATTCCTATCTCTTAAAGTGTGCTGCATTAAGTATTAACTTGAACTGCTTTGGCTACTTGAGGTACAGAAAACCTTAAGAAGCTGGGAAAAAGGTGAAAAATCTCCCCAAATCTCTATTTAGAAAAACTGTGTAAATGCTACAGTGTAATAATAATAAAAAAATGGGAAAAAAAAAAAGAAAAAAAAAAATCTTTTTTTTCTCCTCTGCCTCAATCCACCAAAAAAAGAAATAAAAAAAGACAAGTATATATTATGAACAGAAGTAAACTTCATCTACATGTTTCCTTAGCTAGAAAGGCATTAAAATGCAAAATTTCTGGAAAAGGGAAGTATTAAGAAATCAACAATGAATGAATAAGGAATTATTTAGCAGTTAAAGGTGATAAAGATCTCTTTTTTTTTCCTCACTGCAACGATCTGTTTAGTCCATTCAGGTGTAAACAGCAATAGCTGAATCCTCCTGATGGAGGAATGGGGAGAGTGTGCAATTGCCAGAGACACCCTTTGAGGAGAAGTTTCTTTTGGGTTTTGAACCATCCTCTCCCAGAACAGTTCTGAGGTATTTCAGTACTGCTGGTGGTGTGCATCTATACTGGAAACCTAGAACCTGATCTGTGCTTATGGTTTTCACAACTTTCCTTGGAACAAAAATATCCCTGAGTTGGACTCAAACCATCTGAAGATAGATATCTAAATTCAGAATATTTTTGAAAAAAATTGGCACAAATCTCCTTGCAACTCAATTTTATCCTCTGTAAAAAAAATAAATTCCAATGCCAGCTTAAAATCTTTGAACCAACACTGGTACCAAACCGTGCTGCCCAGGCAAGCAACTGTCATCCACTGTCTTATTCTTCATGAATCACAGAATGCCTTCAGTTGGAAAAGACCCATAAAGATCATCAAGTCCAACTCCATACATGTCTGTATTTTGAGTTGCAGACACTTTGTATCCTTTAAGAGGTAAATAATTATATAAATATTTTAAACAGAAACATATAAATAGAAAAATACGAACAGTTCCTTGCTAATAGAGTCTGTCTGCTCAGCTCTGCTGCCAAATATCTCAGCAATCATCTCCCTTGCGTTCTTTGGAAGCACATATGAAGAACACCTTCAACTCATAGGTCGTTTTGACAAATATGTAGTAAATGTTTTTTCCTGCAATCCTGCTACATTGGATCACATAAAAAGAAACAGGCCGGGAAATTCAAACTGACCTGCTAACAAGGCAGATATGGAGGTGCAGAATTTTGCAAGTTCTTTGCAGATTTATTCTTTCAACTGAGGTAGGAGCTTGAACTGGGTCTTCTTCCTCAGGTCACTTAGAAGTCATTCGGATATCTCCACTACTTTCTAAAGAGATAAGCAGAAGAATCAGTGAGGGTTGCAATGGGGCTTTCCGGCTCTGCCTTTGCTCCTGCAAAGCTTTTCATCCAGTTCTGCAACCCACACAGAATGATGGTTTTCTGTTTTAAAACAATACAAAGCAAAGCATATATTACTTTTTAATTATTATTATTTTCTAGTTCAAATCCCACTTCTAAAAAGGACTGAGCAATAGCTTTTCTCCCAATTAATTTACAGCACATAAAAGTAGTAGAAAAGCAGCAGTTGTCCCTCCCAGGAGTCCATTAACTCAGAAGGAGCTCTGCCTTCACAGCTATAGGTGCTGTTTGCAGACCAGCAGTGTGGCTCTATGCATTGCCCTATGTACCAGTTTTATTTCTCTGAATAATAAAATATGTATATATATATACCTCAAAATATCAAAGGCTATTTGCCCATTAAAAGAGCACAGGGAAATTCAGACCTTGTTCTAACCCAAGTTTATTCTGCACTTGTGCAGCAGCAGCAGCAGCAGGTATCTCCCTTTGCTGATACACAGGAACACCAGTTTGCTGCCCCCAAAAGAGCCACAAGCAAAGCAGACAAGATCAGGACTGTGCATGTGACAGATTAGGAAAAGGAAATATTGATAAGCCAAAAGATTTTTTTTTCTTTCAAAGATAAAGGCACCAGTAGCCAAGGTCACTTTCTGGTAGGTGAGCAGTATTCTCACCTTCCCATCCTGAGGATAATACTGAACTAAGAAAAGTAGAGCAGAGGCCATAAAAATGAAGAGAAACTCATTATACACATTAGCCATTCAAAAAGGGTTAGAGGATGTTACCTGCAGCATTTGAGAGGCAGAAGGTCTTCTCACAGAGCACAAAACTCTGGTGGGAAATAAAGACACTTAGAGGAGGATATTTTGGCTGGTGAAGTGTAAAAGCAGAATGAAAGCATCAAAGGGAGAGCAAAGGGATGCAAAAGGAATTTATTTTTTTTTTTTTTTTACATGGTTAACGCAGGAGGAATGAAATCAAACACCTTGTGCAACAGAAATAAAAGGCAACAGAAGTGTTACTAAAGATGACATGACTCAGTCGTGAGAAGTCTTAAACCCAGAAGCTTTGCTATGGCATCATACGTTTAACAGCATTCCCAAAGCACCAGAAGGGGTCCCAGGCTGACACAGACCCCTCATGGACAACCACTTTGGACTAATATTCTTTGAGAAACTTCCCCCCTAAATCAGATCTCTAAAAAAAAAAAAAAATTTACAAAGAGAAATGTGAAGAACTTATAATCTCTTATTCTTTTCTTAGGAGTTCCTAGCATTTTCATTCTGTGATAGTTCTGGGGACACTCTGTAAACTCAATAGATGAGGTGGGTCGGCTGCCACAGACTCCTAAAAAATCCCTCCAGCAAATCCCCATGTGGCAGTAGGGACTGAAGGGCAACATCTTCAGAGTCAAGCTGATAGCCAAGAGTATAGAAAATGCAAAGATCAATCCCCTCCCTGCACACAGTGCCAAAGAGCAGAAGCAAATGTATGTTAAATTTTAGGAAGATGGTCTCAACGTGGTGCAGCCCCCCCCAGACTCATCTCTCCCAGTTGGGCTGGGACCGGGTCACGCTCTGCGCTGGGGAACGTCTCTGTGTTTGGCACACAAGCACATACAGACCAGAGGTTGCATGTTCCCCTAAAACTCGCGAACCCTTTGGCTGTGGAGATGCTTGTGCTATTGTCAGATTCAAGAGTTAAATATTCCAGGAGGAATTTGTTACTGCACAGTGATACATAATGCCTGAAAACCCCCTGCACCAATATTGCTCTCAAATTGGCAGCAAGTGAACAAGGGACATGAAGGATGCTTCAGCGCAGTAACCTATCCTTCCTTCTCTCTTGGGAGCCACTTGGCCAGCTTTCATCCTCATAATTATAATAAATTTGACATTTCATAGATAATATTGATTTCTGTATTTTAGCATTTCACCATAGGTGACAGTCTAGCGTCAAGAATGAAATTTCTATTGATCTCCAGCGCATTAATCTCTCATGTGTATGTGATCATTTTTATAAGACCTTTTACTGCACATAAATCAATATTTCATATTTCCAGCTATGCCAGAGGAGATGTCATATTTGTAAACTGTGAGTTGACACCTGCAATTCCTTCCTGTTCAGCTTCAACTGTTCAGTAACAGTCGATTCAAGGTTGGGAAAGGATCAAGCTCCAGAAACAAGCTAGATGAAAAAGAGGAATGTAGAATACAGTAATTAGCTTAATGAACAAAGCAGCAGAGTAAGTGAAATAAAGCTATGTTTCCTCTGCTTACACTTGCCTCATGAATACAAACATCTTTAGGGAGGTTTGCTCACCGACTGATAACGCATTTTAATATGTCTAGAGGACATTACAGCAGAAATGGATGACGAAAAACAGAAGCAGTTAGAAAATTAAGCAAACTCTTAACTGCCTCGCTTGATACACCCTCATAACCACCTTAAATTATACCTTTTACATCCAGTACTAAGAACTATTTTAACTTCAGCATGGTACAAGAACTATTTAGTTCCCATTCAAGCAACTGTGAGCAACTCTGTAATTTAGCAAACAATGATGAGAGTAATAAAATTCTCTGCTTTAAATTGAAGTATTAACTTCCTCACAAATAACAAACAGAAATGGGGGGGGGGGGGGGGGGGCAAAATTAAAAAGAAAAGAGTGATTTCCCTCTGATGG
>JANHGN010001260.1:20171-32212 GCA_024605025.1 Megaceryle maxima | reverse complement strand
GTTGGCCGGGGCTCTGAGCACCCTGCTCTGGTTGCAGATGCCCCTGCTCCCTGCAGGGGGGTTGGACCAGGTGACCTGGAAAGGTCATCATTTTATGATTTGATGGTTTCTTACCCAAAACCCACACACCTTCACAATTAATGATGTCATCCCCGGCTCACGCACAGCATGGAATGTGTCATTTGAACTTTCCTAAGGCATGGGGCATAGCTGCTGAGAAGAGGATCAGGCAGTCGCTTAGAGATCGCCATGTAGAAAACATCTTCTCACACTAAGCAGAAAAGCTGACCAACACAACTCACCAGAGGAACTCCGCAGAGGCATCTGCTCTCCTGCCAACACCCTCCCTTTGCCTTGGGCTTGGAGAGGAGATGGTCCAGCAGCAAGCCCTGGAAGGAAGCTGCTGATGCATAAAGAACTGCAGCAACAGCTCCCTGGAATGAACAGATCTCGGTAGGATTGCTCAGAAGAAAAGGACAGTGGATGACAATTCTGACCCACCCTAAAAGTGTGTCACTCCTACTACAACTCTAAAATTAGATATCAAACCAAGAAAACACATGACTAAAATTAAGGCGGAGAGCTGAAAGAATGGTGTTCAAGTGTCAATTATCCTAAACTCGCAGGAGAGAAAAAACCCTCTAGGTCTAACTTAATATCCTCCTTCATATTCATCCTTCACAACGTGAATTTAATTCCCTAAACCAAACTTTCTCCTTTTCCTCTATAATCAAAAGAATTTCAGAATTCTCCAAAAGCCTGAAAACTTCACCATGCAGAATCTGATTTAGTGTGGTGGCCAAGGCAAAGTCCTCATTAAATCTTCCTCATAGAATATCAGATCTTCGTTACTTTTTTCCCACTTTTCAGCACTTTCACCATTGCTTAGTCTGAAAATGTTAAAGCCCTTGACACTTGCTGCTGCCCTGTGTAATCACCTGAAATAGCTCGACTGCATAACTTCACTGCATTCTAATGCCACTCCTTTTCCATCCTGCCCTCAATGCAAACCATTGTCTTTTAAATAAGGAATTCAAGTCCAAGTCCATGTAAACCCATGAAATTTGGAACACTTTAGGCTTCAGATTTATGCCTAAAGCATCTCTAAATGTCTTCTGAATGAACACTGGTAGTTAGTCTCAAGGCAGTCTAACCATCCTCTAAGATGTAAGCACACTGCTGCTTCAAGAATGCTCAGTTTAATAACATCTCAAGGATTTTGAAGGAAAATTTGAAGTAGGTGCAGACTGCAAGAAAAAGAGATGGCATAATTAGAAGATCTGTCACATACAGGCTGCCCAGGGTGGGGGTGGAGTCCCCATGATCCCTGGAGGGGTTTCCAAGCCCCCCATGGAGCTGAGGGCCATGGGTCAGTAGTGCCCTGACAGTGCTGGGTTAACAGTTGGACTCAATAACCTCAGAGGTCTCTTTCAACCTGAGTGAGTCTGTGTATTCTATACATACACCCTAAATCTAACATAAATTCCCTATCCATTGAGCCACACCTGATTCAGAGACAGCCAGGCCTCATGGACACGGTTTTAAAACCATCTTATTTCTCTGATAGCCTTTTCACAGTGAAACCCTCCCAGGACACAGCATTTTCCCCAAGGAATATATTTTCTCAAAGAACCACGAGTTAAAATACAAAATAACATGTTCTGCATTTCCTGCTGCCCTGCCACCAAAGATGCCAGAACCTCAACAAGAAAGCTGAAAGTATCTTACCATTTTAAAACTCCCATCAAAGTACTGAATCTTAGGAAAAGAAACAAAGTGAGAAGCCATAAAATCCTAAAAGTTTCCATAGAGGGTCAGATTTTTAAAAATGTCACCGAGAAAGGCAATAAATATATGCTGAGATAAAATTGTAGAGTGGCAAATGATCAAAGCGTGAGGCCAGTATTAGAAAATACTCCTCATAAGTAAGTAGAGAAAATTCAATCACCCTGCCAATGAAAAGCAGTCGATTACAATAAATACCGTACGAATGCATCTCACACGCTTCCGACACAATGCACATACCAAAGGGGAGCTGTCCACTTGTTATAATTTGCATGGGAGAATTACAAACGAGACATCAAATATTCTTTTGAAGAGCGAGTTATTTTTATTTTGGAATTACTGTGATTGACAGTGCATCCAAATTACCAGGCAAGGCAATAGCAAACCACAAGGACTTACACTGTAGGCAGCACAGAGAGCAGAGGGGCGCCGACTGCTTTGCATATATATGTATAAATATATATATCAAATACACCTTCTATCCTAAATAATCACAGAATATTTGCTTTTTCATGTATTTAAATTTATCTCAGCATCTGGGTGTAAAAAAGAATAAATTACCTAACAGATGCTAGATATTCATTCCTTCTGTCCACACTCTTTCCAGTTCCTGCTTTGTCACTGATACCTCCTAGTTTATTACATCCTTGGCTGGAGTTGGAGAAACTGAACCGGTGACCTCAGTTAATGTAGGCATATATATGTAATGTATATATTTGTATGTTGTCTGCATGGCATTTTTTTTGTGAGACAAAAAGTAAAATCACTTGAACAGAATTCATTCCGTTCTAACTCAAACCCAGACATTCTCCAACAACTTACAAAGTTCCAGGGATTCCAGTGCCCCATACAAACATTTCCTAATGTCCATGGCTAGTTGTCAGCCTGATCAAACAAAAATGCAACCCTGATTAATCAATACCGATGGCTGGTATTTAATTTCTCTTCTGGTTTCTGTAAAATGAGTATTTTGTTCTGCCAGAATTTCTGTCTGTCTTTGCAGTTGGTGTTTATAGTGTATTATTAAAAGTAATGGATTATTTTATTGGCCTCGTTATCTCCCTGAGAAGCAAGCAGATGCTGTACACTGCTTCCACTTCATCTTTCCCGGTCAGCATGTTCTGCAGAAAACATCCATCCCGCCTGGAACAGGAGCTCCATTCAGGGAGCTCAGTATCAGCAGCTTCAGGTAAATTTCCAGGAAATCAGAAATACCTGAACAGATTTCATGTTTGAAAATTATAAAGATACAAATTTTTTTAACTGCTGGTCCTTTAAGCTCCCACAACCGTCACACGTCTGATGTCATCTCTAAAGAGATAACACTTCAACAAAACCATCGCATAATTTTGATGTATACCAAAAAAAACGGACCATATGATAGTTCAAAAAAAATGCCTCCGTGTATGAATAGCCCTATAGACTTCCAATATCTTGTCAGAAGTTCTCTCAAGGAAGCACGCTGGGATTTTTATACATTGCTCTTGAAAAAACTCTACATGTGTGACTAGGACCAAAATGAAGAAGAGCATCTTCTTTATACTCAGTGGACAGCAAGGGGAATGCAATTGTTTGGAGTTTGGGTTCAGTTTATTATCGGAATCGAAGAAAATATGCTTGTGCAGATCAAGATGAGCTAAATCTTTACATCTTCCCTCTCACATGCACAGCTCCTGGCCAGCACATTTAGAAACACGAAAATTCAAAACCAACTTTCAATCTGGGGATCTCAGAGCCTGTCTCTAAATTTTCTGCTCATTCATTTAAGATCCACCTCTGAATCTCCCCAACAGCTGCCTTTTGCTTCCATTGAATTTCCCACACAAGTTCACAGAAAGAAGAGCAGAACTTCCCTTACCAGATCTCTACTGCCCATTCATGCGCATGATGGAATCCGCAACATTTGATGTAATCTGTCTTTATATCACCCCAGGATCTCACTGGTTGGCTGCAAAGTTTTGGGACATAATGTATCTACTGTCCAGATAACCAAAAAAAAATCCAAAGCAAACAAACAAAAAAATATTTCCTTCCTTACAATTTTATCAGTGCTGCAGTGACAACAAAGGACTTTTTTTTTTTTTTTGTCTTTTCTTTCCACAGCTACATCTTTTAAATTTTTTCAGTCATCTCCTTTGACTTATTTTCTTGCTTTCCTCTTCCATCACCCCTGGGAATGGTGTCCACAGCCCTGCCCAGTGTCTCTGAAGGAGGTCAAACACAGAGAGTTGGTTCTGCCTCTGAAGTGGGAGAATTTCCTCTGACAAGGATTTGTAGAACTTGGGCTGGTTGTATTCAGCAAACACAAATTTGGGTCAAATAAAGGAAACCAGGCAAGGGAAGTTTTACTGCAGGAGAGACATTCCCAAGAAAGTAATTTCTGTATTTGTAATAAATAAATTAAGTAACTGGGATCTTGATTTACAGAAATTAACGTGTGTCATGTCTTTCTAATTGTTCTTCTAGCACCTCCCTGCTTTCAGTAGCAGGATTTGGGGTTTATTTTTTTCTTTAATTGATCACAATCAAATCTCTTCAATTTATCCCACATTCCTCAAAGTCGGCTAGTCTAAAGACTAATCCTTTTGAGCTACTACCTTTCAGAGAAACCCTCAGGTGGATTTCAAATATGATATGATTACTAGACCCTAGATATTCACCCGTTTCCATCGTATTTATCATACTTGCTTCATTTCCTAGGAGAAAGGGTCTGATTCATTAAAAATTATATGCCCCATTTAAGCAGGTTTTCTGCATACTTTACTCAGGAAAAAATGCTGAATGCATTTTTTTCCACATAAAAATATGTCTTTTTTTGTGATTTATCAACCTTTTATACCCTGCCTATAAGCGGCTGCCTCTCAGTCACATACCCTGGTGGTGCATAACTCCTGAAAAGGGCAATAACAAGCATTTCCAACTTCCAGCTCAGAAACCGCGACTCTTTCAGACAGAAAAAAATGTCACGTGTTTTTACTGTTTATGATATTTTTGTGGGTTTATTCAAGCACCATGATTCACAACTTGAATTCCCTGGAACGTTTAAAGTCACACTAAGTTTCAGTTCAGTTTTGAAAGACTGATATCCAAGTATTTGTGGGTCAGACGCAATCCAAATAATGCTGGGGTATTTTATTGTGGGTTTGTTGGTTTTTTTTTTTTTTGCAGAAGCACAGATTTTCACATTACTGTAATTTATCTATCTTTATTACTTTAGAGATTTAAGTGATCATTTGCTGTTAGCCATGCCACAGTTAAGCACAGGAACTTTTAATAACATCTAGGATGAAATTCACTCCTGGGCACAGAGCTCAAACAAGGTTCCCTGGTCCACCTAAAGCCTTCAGGATGGAGTTTACATAGTCAGGCACCTTTGCACAACCTCTTTATATTATGACAAATTTCATAGCTGGAGCGGGGGCGGGGGAAAGGCATTTCCAACACTTACCTCATGAAACTGTTTCTTCCTTTTAGTTCCTTTTTGGTTGGGGGAGAGATTATGGGATAGGGAAGGGGGCGTTAGAAAGAGGTAAAACGAGTAGCAAGAGGCAGATGCCTCTAAGGAAGCTGACAAACAGAGAGAGTATGAGAAGGCTGCTCACTGTCACCATAATACTGAAACCAGTACTTCCCTATGTTTTACTCAGAGAAGATCAGACACAGAAAGTTGGGTTTATAATGAACCCCTCTCAGAAACTACTACCAGGAAGCTCGAAAAAGTCATTATTAATGTGTCCAGAGTAGAAGCGAGTTCTGAACCCCCAATATACGTGAAAGTATAATTCTTATTTAACAACACTTTGCAGCAATCGCCAAAACACCCTGGTATTTATCAAGTCTTGCTGATATTCAATTCAGAGGGAGATGAAGGTGGCATCTGATACACAAGAGCCCTGTCAGACCTGACAATGACTGCAGTGACCAAGTTCTGAGCCCTTCGATGACAGAAGCTACTACTGTCTTCAAAGAACCACCACTGATCTTACATGCAAGAGTTACCACACCCCTGCATGGTTGGTATATTCAGGCATAAAGAAACTTTAAGTATAAAGAGAGATTCACCTGTAGTTCAAACCAAAAAGCCCAAAACATCACCACGTTCCTCAAGCATGCACCGTCTACATGTTCATCATAGAAAAAAAAAAAGGAGGAAAATGCCTCTGGTAAAATACCAGGAGGATAAAAATTGCAGAGACGAAGAGCAATTTTCAACATCACTGTTCACAGCAACCTCGATGGATTTTCCAGACACGGCAAGAAGCTCCCACTGACCAAGTTCTGAGTTTCTTGTCAGAAGTACAGGAGTCTTGGAGCTGTGAAATTCAAGGAAAGGTTTTGCTGTACTCTCTGTGCCTGTCATGAATTTATTCATGTTAGTCTTCCACTATATTAACCCAATAAGCCTCTGCAAAGTCACTTTGCCTTCCATAGCAGAGAAAGGCTTGAAAGACAACTTCCTAAGAGCAGTACTAACATCGAGTACAAGGTGAGACAACCCTTGGGCTTCTGCAAGTGGTGCTGCACGCAGGGTGATGATACAGCCCGTGAGGGTTCCAGCAGCCTCCCTACACCACAGCCTTGTTGAAGTGGTTCCTGACAGAAATTGTGCTTTCCAGTCTTCTCCTTGCTGCACCTGTATCTCATTTGGCAAAGGAGATAAGCATGAGACTTCTGCTTCTCACATTGTTGGGACAGTGCTTCAAACCAGGGTGGCTAAAACCATCCCTTTCAGCACTACCCAGCATAAGATTCTGCCTCAATCCTTCCCCTTTTTCCTTAAGGAAAAGAAATTTTTTTTCCTTCCTGTTATCTCAAGTGATAAGGTTTATGCTGAAATGCAGCTAGAATCATAGGATTCAAGGGGTTGGAAGGGACCTCTGGAGATCAGCGAGTCCAACCCCCCTGCCAGAGCAGGGGCACCCAGGGCAGCCCACACAGCAACAGATCCAGGGGGGGCTGGAAAGTCTCCAGAGCAGGAGACTCCACAGCCTCTCTGGGCAGCCTGGGACAGGACAAGAAATGCACAGATCAATGGGGAACAATGTTTTATGTAGCCGTATGAAAAACAGTCACAAAAACACTCCTTGGATGTGACTGAGCTAAAATCCAAGTTGTCAGTACAAGAGCAGGGTATCGAGCTGTGCCTTAACTTCCAGCTTTCGTGTTCCATGTTGAAGTCTGTAATTACACAAGACAAAAAGCAGGGAGCTAGCACAGAGAACAGATCCAGCTGCTGACAAAACACTGTTATTCACTAAAGTTCAACCAGTCAGAACTGCAGTTATTCAGAAGTCCTCTATTTGCACTGTTACGGGTGTGTTTTTCAGTAGCCTCTCTGTCTCAGGCCAGGAAAACCAAAACACAGCCACGACAAGTGCAGAACTTTTCCACTGTCACTTACAGAGCTGTAGAAAAGGCTCATTTTAACACTTTATGGAACAAACGGAGAAAAATCACACTGCAATCCAAGTTCAGCTTATGTTTTGTTAGCCTCCTCTGAAATCAGAACCAGAGCAAAGGTATCAAAGACTAAATTTTTTTCCTCCATTTTGGAAAAAAAAAAAAAAAAAAAAAAAAAAAAAAGCACCCACCAAAACTTCAGGGCAGCTTCATCTCAATACACTTTGTGGTACGGGTTACAGGGGTTTCTTCTAATTATTTATAAGGCAACAGACTCAGCTTTTGGGATGCTACATAACATTGTAACCCACATACTGCCCTAACCCACAGCTCTCCTCGCCACCTACTTGCACGCACAACATCAACCCAAAATCTGTCAAACCATTAAGCCAATGACAGCACAGAAAAATGTATATGCTGTGCATAAACACCTTCAGCGTGTAAACACCACTCTAAGCTCTCGTTTCTGCCACTGCATACAGGTTTGGGGTTGTTGTATGAAATAGGATCCAGTTCAATTTTCCTAGAACTACAAATTATATCATTTTGCAGAAGCTCCCTCAACTTAAAATGCTCTTTTTGTGCTTGTTTATTATGGGGACCACTAACATCCCCATGGAAATATCATAACAATTTTGCAACCATTCCCACTATCCCTACAATTCCATTTTATCCATTTGCCAAACATCTGATGCTAGAATACACCTTGATGCAGACACCGTTTCAGTCAGCACCTACCTTACCGGTCACGTTTGCTTTTGTTTTGGATTCCTCTGCATGCACAGCTTGGCATTTCTGTGCTTTCTATTATACCCTCAAAACATTTGATTGCCTTTAAATGAAAGAAAGAAGCCACTTAAATATTTGCTGTAAGTTTCCCTCCCTCCTGCAGAACATGACACTCATCCCAGCCAGATCATGGAAGCGAGATTAAATTGTCCAGAGTGTTTACTGGGAGAAGTGCCTCTGACATGGAACAAAACTCTGGAAGGCACGGGTGGGAGGAACAAGAAGAGCTTTAAAGATTAGAAGGCCTAATGGAGTTTGGAGGGGACGCATTTTGAATCTATCAAACTCTGACATTTGAGGTAGCTTTATGTTTTGCTTTAAGAATAGTACAGACCCCAGTGAATTATATAATGGAATATGTCTCCCCAATGTAATCAAAGTTGACCTAACAGATTTGTCTTTCTGGCGATACAATCCAACGAAAATCTTTACTGTAAGGAAATCAGAACTGGATTCTAATGACAAAGAGAAAAATCACTTCTTAAATATATAACAGGCCTAGAGAAAGCAATTCCTGCAACTAGAAATACTGCCACAAAAAGCACCATCAGGAAACTAGCAGCTCTCCTCTTCGTGACTCCTGGGGAACGTGTGCTCTACAGGGCTTCGATGGGGTTTGAGGCACCCGAGCCCAGACCGAGGCTGGTGGGGAGAGAAGAGGAAAACATTGCCTGCAGAGCTTACAGCTCAGTGCTGCTGTCCACGGACCAAGGACCCCTAGAATTCAATAAATATCCCAAGACAGCACTTGGGTAATTCATAGAATAGTTTTGGCTGGAAGAGACCTTCAAGGTCCTCAAGTCCAACCTTATTCCCAGCCCTATCAAAACCACTAAACCATGTCCCTAAGCACAACATTTCACATGACTTAACCTTCAATTTCTACCTGGAACCACTCAAGGCTGGGTTGGCCGGGGCTCTGAGCACCCTGCTTTGGTTGCAGATGTCCCTGCTCCCTGCGGGGGGGTTGGAGCAGATGAGCTTGGAAAGTCCCTTCCCACCCAAACCAGTCTGTGGTTCTATACTTCAAGTATGCACGATAAATGTATTTCAAGAAGCATTTTCCCAGGCCTTTGTAAAAAGACATAGTTCTGTATTTGCATAAGAAAAAACTGCTTTTATTAACCCCCTCGATATGTGAGTGATTCTTCCCCAAAAAAATCATTTTAATCATAACCTAAGCCAAGTTTACTTGTTGATAACTATTCTCAATTTTAGGGTTGCTGTTAATTAAGGAACCTAACGCTGCTATCTACAAAGTTAAGAGCAAAGAGTGAAATTCCATAAGTGGATGCAGAAATTCAAATTTATATTGCCAAGCAACTGAGCAGGGGAACCTAAATCAAAAGGCAGAGCCACTGCTAGTCTCATGAACATGCACAATAAAGGCAGTCAAATTCCATTTGTTAAAACATGTTATTCAATTAATTTTGCCGTCTTTACTGAATAATTCTCTTGATGAATCAATTCTTGTGGTAAATAACCACTTCTACATCCCATTGACTTCTGTGTGGGCAAAACTGATTTTTCTTTTGGCACTAATTGTGTTTTTCGGAGCCAGCAGAGAAGGCGGCAGGGCGGGTTAGCAGGTAAACTGAGGAAAGCTATCAGTAAAGAGGACCTGGCGTGGATGGACCCTCAGGTGACCAAGGCAGCACCTTCCTCTCTGCAGGAGAAGGTTCAAGCCAAGCTCAGCAAACTAGCAGGGCCACAGAATAACCCTGGCAGCTCTCAGCTGCTGGTAACCCATGTTCATTCAAACCAGCAGTCCGGATGATGACGCACTTGGATGTTTTCCCCTAGTTTGGTTAGCTACCAAGATCCCCCTTGGCTATTAAATATGATACGGGAACTCTTAAGGACAATTTTTTATTTAGATAGTTATATGACTAGTGAAAAATGTTATAACATTTTTAAAAATGAGGCTTTCCTGTAAGCACCATCAATTTCCTTAAAATGTTTGCTGTGAAACCTTTATCTCGAAGAGAAGCTAAACATAAGGGTACAGAGAAGAGATATTTCTGCATCTATTTGAAGAAATCTCATCCATAAAGAAACAAATTGCCATGGTAATTATCACCATCTTACTTGTAATTGTAAGAATAACCGTACACGGTTTATACATATGGATCGTTCTCATTCCGTTTGCTTTTAATTCTCCCTAGAAAGAAATGATCTTTTATGGAGCAGAAGTATTAAATGTGTTCTGGCAACCAGGCAGGGGTGGTTTATGGAGGTGCTCTGACACCGAGCAAGCCCCATCTGCAGACTTTGAGACATTCCTGGTTGTGCTTCAGAACACCATGACCGGAGACTCAAACACCAAAGGTTCTGGGAACACGAATTCAATATTCACAGCAAACCTGAGAATCACCCGCGTGCGCACGGGGACAGTGCCATCGGAAGAGTCACAAATGTAATCTGCCTTACAGCAGGGCTAGTTTACATTTGGCTGCCTCTCAGAACTAATTACTACAAAACAAGAAAGGGTCTGTATTATCGACATAATTCATTATTTAAATAGCAGGGGGGTGAGTAGATCTACTGTGCTTTGGGCTGTGGTGTTTTGGGGTTTTTTTTGTTTTTTTAAACCGTGACAGAGCACCGTGTGAAACTGGAAATCAAATCTGCATTATAAAGCTGCCCATGGGCTAACATTCAGTTCTTCCAGTCACTGCAGATAATCTATTCTGAAAGGCCAAAGAGTGAGAGCACTCGTGTTCCTAGCCCAGTTAGACAGTGGAAATAAACCATCAAATTCTTCTAAACCATAACCAGCTACTTATCAGGAATATCAACCACCAGCCCATTCACCCAGGCTTCAAACACAGCAGGTGATACCCACAAGCCAAGTCATAACTGCAGTGTAATTAAATAACATTTGGGTATTCACTCCCTAAATGTTTGTTAAACATTGATAGGCAGGAGCCGGTTTCATTTCCAAGGACTTTCAGACACTTAATTGACCAAGAGAAATCAGCCATGGGCTGGCAGGGCTCTGGCTGGAGCCATGGGGCTCCAGGACCACCCAAGCCAAGCCCAGCAGGACCCAGCCCTGCTCCAAACATGAGCACAGGGTGGGAATTTCCCTGGGAGCAGCAATGCAGGGAGGGCTCATCCATTGTAGGTAAACAATACGCGCTGAATTTCTGCTTGGAGCCAGGGAACGAAGGCAGGTTGTGAAGCTACAACTCTGCAACCACTTTTGAAGAGCTTGGACCAAGATATTAGATGAAAATCCTGACGAATGGCTGTAAGGCTATGGCTAAGTCAGCTGGTTTGCTTCCCTAACCCACAGTGAGACATTTTAAAGGCTACTCTTCCACACCACATACGTCTTGCTTGGGGGATGCTATTTCTAAATATGAGAAATTTCAGTGAGCACATTTCTATTTCCAAACAGGATTAACCAGGAGAGAAATTACCATAGGAATGAGTAGTTAAAAATAAACCCATCTGCTCCTGAGGAAGATTAAAAAAAGGAGAGAATCCAGGCCACAGTGAGGACCACCTCATGATCAGGGCTTGTTCTGAAGGGCTCAGTTCATCACCTTCTAAGGGGAGCAGGTTGGGGGGGTGAGAAGACCAACTTCACTAAGTCCTCAGAGAAGAGCTGAGCAATGAGAGACTGCCTGTAACAATTTAGAACTATGAGACTGACTTAACTCCTCTGTGAAATCTTCACATTTCAAGACCTACAATAGAGGACTGGCATTTACACCTTAATCCTTGTGTTCCTCTGCCCAGAATGTATTTATAGTTTGTATGCTCAAACTGTATTTATTAATATTGATAATTAATAAATTAATTAAAATAATGTAATAGATTATTCATTGCTTTGAATGGGGGGGGGGTGGGGGGTGTGGTGTAATCAGACTCCAAAACTTCCATTTTTATGTATTCACTACTGGTACAAGATCCTACTGAAGCTGAAGACTGATGCATAAGAATTAAGTGCAAAGAATCACAGAATCATTCTGGTTGGCAGAACCCTTTCAGCTCATCCAGTCCAACCCTTCCCCCAGCACTGCCAGGGCACCACTGACCCATGGCCCTCAGCACCACAG
>JANHGN010001259.1:0-18517 GCA_024605025.1 Megaceryle maxima | reverse complement strand
TTTCACTCCTTTTTAAGGAATGGTAAAGATGCTTCTTCACATGAATAATATTAATAGATTTACTTACCAGAATTGTATTAGTCCTTGAAGTAAGTAGAGACATCTTGTGGATATGTCTAGCTGCTGCATAGGACTGGAAACCAGTTACTTATTTCTTAGGTGGAACTCTACATTGAAAGCAAGAGAAAAAAAAAATAAAACAACAAAAAACCAACTACAAAACCCCCACATTTTCAAGAGCTTTACTTTGAGTTCAGATCTAACTACATATATATATTCATTAACTGTCCTCACAGTTCAAAAAAGATGTGGACAGACTGAAGGGAGGGTCATGAAGATGATCAAAGGGCTGGAGAACCTGCCTCATGAGGAGATGGAGGAGTTAGATCATTTCTCCCTTGACAAGGCTCAGGAAGGACCTTCTCTTCTCCCTGGAGAAGGCTCAAGAGGGACCTCATCGAAGTAGTCCTATACTTAAAGGGTGGCTACAAAGAAGGTGGAGGAGAGTCACAAGGAGCCACATGGAGAAGACAAAGGGCCAAAAGTGCAGGTTCCCTCAGGAAAGGTTTCATCTTGATCTAAGACAGACATTTTTTACAGTGAGAGCAGTCATTCACTAGCACAACCTCCCCAGGGAGGTAGTAGAATCCCCATCACTGAAGCTTTTCAAGGTGCAACTAGACAAGGTGCTAGATAATCTCATCTAGGCTACCTTTCCCACAAAAGGTTGGACCAGATGATCTTTTGAGGGATGCCTTTGGGGCTTCCTTCTGCACAGAGCAGTGTTGGGCTGTTTTATGATTCTCTGATTGTAATTTCAGTTTAAAAAATGGGAATCATAGGTAATTAGTGCTACTGAGAAGCTAAACCAGTCATTGAGCTCTGATTTGGATGACTAACCTTGGAAAATGTTGAACATTATTCCATGAAAGATTCTCCAAAGAGTTTTCAGATCAGAAAACCATATCATACTGCCTTTCTCACTTTAAATTCTTGGAAATCCCAGCCCATGGTAATGCAGAAATAGTGATGATCACTATTCCTCTGGGGAAAGAAAGACGACAGGCTGTTTATTGTTCTTTATTAGAAGCTATAAGAAAAAAAAAAGTAAGAATACTTCTCCCTTGACACCCAATTCACTCTTGTAGGATCTTTCAGTGGACTAAAGATACTTTGATGTTTCATAAGGTAGAGTACCTGCATCAGTGTTGGGCAGAGGGGTCTGTTTTCCAAGGATGCTGCCTATCCATAGTTGTTATTACATTGGCTGCTATGCCAAAATTATTTATACAGTATGTCATTTTACAGTATACATTCTGTCAGGTCTCCTCCTCGGTACCCCTGAATGTATCACTCACCTTCCCTGTCACTCACAGGGCATACACCAAACAGGCCCAGAGCACTTTATTAGGAGAAATATTTACCTAATCTGAACTAATTTGGCCAGATGATGGCATTTCTTTTACAATTTGAAAAGCTGCTCATGATTCTCTTCTCCCAAGGAACAAGTGATAGGACAAGACGAAATGGCCTCAAGTGGCACCAGGGTTGTCCAGGGCTGTCCCAGGCTGCCCAGGGCAGTGGTGGAGTCCCCATCATCCCTGGAGGGGTTTCTAAGCTGTGGAGCTGTGGTGCTGAGGGACAGGGATTAGTGGTGCCCTGGCAGTGCTGGGTCAACGGTTGGACTCAGTGACTTTAAAGGTCTCTTCCAACCTGAAATATTCCATGATTCTGCAAACGCTGTTCCATGCACTCTAAGAATCACCTCCACAAAACTGTGGCACATTGATATCCAAATTATTAACTCCCTAACTCGCACCATTACTTCGGTATTTCTTTTCCATGTTTTTATTGCATTGTTGGCTGAGTAGCAAATTCTCCTCTCCGATCCAATTACACTGAAAACTGTACAGCCACTAATCTCAGGATCCCGGCTATTCAGTCAAGATTGAACATTCAGATTCTACTCAGGCAAATTCCTGCTCTGTTTTCATGCACAGCCTCAAAAGATGGTCTATCCTTATGGTCCCTAAAAACTTTCACTCAAGATACAGCAGCGCTGCAATAGTGGTAAAACATCCTCTGCTGTGATGCAACTGCTTATGCAGTTTGCAAGAAGATTGCACCCAGGACACTATATAATTGTGTATTGAAACACACAATAGAAGCAAGAGCTATGGGATGCTCTTCTGGGAGCTAAGGTATCTGTAAGGGACATGGTTTAGTGGTGGACTTGTCAGTGCTGGGTTAATGGTTGGACGTGAAAGTCTCTTCCAACCAGAACGACTATGATTCTATGGTTTATGTTGGTAAGCATTTTGAAGGGTATTAAGAGCACAACACCTACAGCGTGCAGGTTCCTTCTAATATTTTTCACTGAGAAAATTTCCTTTGTGCAGTAAACAGACAGTTGATGCTTTCAGTTAAAAGGCATCTCTTTATTTTATGGTCACTTACAGTGCTGGGGTTTTTTCCCAGTGAAAGTTAACGCACAACTCACTGCTTGGTAAAATACGCGTTCTAGAGGACGTTTGCTAAATCTGACACGAATGGATCTGCCACAAAACCAACTGTTTCCCATATTCAGGTGCTAAAACTGTGGCCATTTTGCTCTACTTTGTTTGTTGTAAAAAAGCGTAGGAATTGTACCTCCATTTCTTCATACAGCAGTCTATAAATAGCAGCATCTATTAATACAAT
Organism: Megaceryle maxima; assembly: GCA_024605025.1. Taxonomy (NCBI): domain Eukaryota; kingdom Metazoa; phylum Chordata; class Aves; order Coraciiformes; family Cerylidae; genus Megaceryle; species Megaceryle maxima. Next base: position 15,817 of record JANHGN010001259.1, on the reverse strand, counting down.
ATTGGTCACTGGAAAAGAAATGAGGAGACAAAACCAATGACCTAATAGAGCAGGGTCATTACAGAATCCAGAGAGACACTGGATGAATAAAGAAGTTCATGAACGCAGCTGAGGTTACTCGAGTCTCTAAATAATACCAAGGAATCCATCAACAATAATAGTGAAGATACGACCTTTGTTTAAAGATTTAGAAGCACACAGTTTCATCCCGTAGCCACGTGTTCCCCAAAACCAGACTTACAATTTTACGAAATATCATAGTAGAAAACCGGCTGGGATTGTGAAGAACGTGGAGATGGACGAAGCAGAAGGAGAGCCTGTCAGAGGCACAGTATGTCCAGGACTTCTCGTTGAGGAGGGGGCTGCCACTGCTTTGGAACGGCCTGGGCAGCCAGCCTTCCCTCCTGGGCCCACAGCAGCACGCTGCCCGAGCGCTACTACCGCCGGCACCGACGGGGAGAGCCGGCAGAGCCCAACACCGCTTGTTAGTGTCTTATTTTCTCCCACCGTCGCACCCAAAGCCTTCCTCCCACGGCACCGTTAGTCAGCGGGTGGGCGAGAAGCCGCCCGTGCGTACAGGGCCGTGTTGTAACTGTGAGGATGGCAGGATGGCGGGGGCCGCCTCGGCCTCTCCCCGGGCCGCTGGTACCCTGAGGGGTGTGAGAGGCCTTGGCCTCGGCTTCTCCCCGAGGCTGCCGGGGGAGAGACTGTCCAGGCCAGGGCCGCCCCTCAGGAGGCAGCCACAGGGGAGGGCGATGTGTGGTGTGCGTGCAGCTCCCGGGGCTCACACTGGCGGCCCGGTGGCCCTTTCCAGAAGGGAGGAAACAAGAAGGGCGGGTGGCTGTGGGCAGCGAGGGATTCTCCGGGCGGGAACCGAGGAGAGACCCTCGGCCGGGTGCGGACATCGGAACTAGGGAGGGACAGGGAGGTGGTGAGGGGACGGTGGAGCCGGTTGAAGGGTGAGGGAAAAGCGGGGCGGGGAGGGGACCGCGAACGTCTGTGCGCCTGTGTGGCGGAGCGGGCGGCGTGCCCCCGCCCTTCCCCCGCCGGTGGCCGGCGCTGCGCGGTGGGCTGGCGCTGGGGTATTTACGGTAAGGTGGACCCGGCGGTGGCAGCTCGGTGTCAGGTGATCGGCGCTGAGGAGCCGCTGCCACCGCCCCGGGGAGGAAAATGCAAGATGGCCCAGCGGGGCCGTGAGGGGCTCCGCGGCGCCCCCTCCCTCCCCTCCCCGCCCGCCGCCGCCTCCCCGGCTCGTAGGGCCGGCGGGAAGCGCTGAGGCCAACCCCGCCGCGCCAGAGCCCGTCCCCGGCGGGGGCACCGAGCCATGGGGCTCTGCTACAGCCTGCGCCCGCGGCTCTTCGGCGACGCCGGCGGCGGTGGCTCCATCTCCAGCGCCGGCGCCGCGTCGGAGCCCGAAGCGCCGGCGGAGCCTCACGCCGCCCCGCAGCCGCAGCCCCTCGGCGCCCCGCTCCGGCCCGGCGGTAAACCCGGCGGGGAGGCGGACGGGCCGCCGCTGCTGCTGCAGAACGGCGGCGGGAACGGGGCGGCCCCCGAGCGGCCGCCGCTGCCCAAGGCCGGCGGTCCCGGCGGCGGCGGGGGGAAGGCGGCGAGGCAGCAGGCGCTGCACCAGCCGCCGGCGCTGCAGAGACCCTGGGAGAAGCTGCGCCTGGAGGAGCGGGAGGCAGAGAAGGAGGCGAGGAAAGTCAGCAAGAGCATCGACCGGGCGCTTAAGGAACAGAAGCGGGAGTACAAGCAGACGCACCGCCTGCTGCTGCTGGGTACGTGTCTGTGTGTGTGTCTGTGTGTGTGTGTGCGCGCGGGGCGTGTGCCGGGGCGGGCAGGTGCCCCGCAGGGGCTCCCCGACTGCGCTCTCCCCGGCTTCCCCCGTTTTCCTTGGGCGCCATCCATCTATCCATCCATCCATCCATCCCTTCCTCCCTCCTTTGTCTACCCGCTGCCCCCCTCCCGGCCGTCTCGGTCCCCGGGCTGTCCCCCCCAGGCGGGTTTACACCTTCTTTTCCCTTCCTCCTCCCTCTCTTCTCTCCTCCCTCGCCCCGCCGCCGTCCTGGCCCTGGCAGTGGTTTTGCAATGGAGAACACGGTCGGTGCTTGTCCTGCGAGCGGCTCCACCCAGGCCGCCGGCCCGGAGCGATGCGGCTGCGGGAGCAGCGGGGGCTTCCCGCAGAGAGCAGCCCAGCCCCGGGCGGGGGGCTGCCCCCATCGCCCCGCGGGGGCTGCCTCAGCCAGAAGATGTCGTAGCCCCCGAGCACCTCGGAAACGTTATTGAAAACCAAACCCAAACACGGTAGAAAGGATGAAAAATGGCCATGCCTCAGATGTGTATAGCCCGTGGATGATCCTCCTCTGCCGTGTGTAACCAGGGGTGGTTTAATGAGGAGCGGTAGTGGCTCCTAAATGAGAGGAGGGCTGATGAGCAATAGGCTCCTTATTTAAAGAAGCAGCGAGCTGTGTAAAGGGAAATAAGCGGGTGTGGGTTTATATGTTCTTCCCAGACGTCGCCTCTACTACAAGATCTGTTCTTAAGCTGTTTGCCTTCCAGTTTTTTTTAGGGATGACCTGTCAGCTTTTGTCCCCTTTTCTCTGAGGTGCTACGTGCGGTCTGCTAATGCTACTGCTCTTTCTAAGCATTAGTTAATAGTCCCCTCCAGAGGATTTGTACCAGCTGATACATTTACAGTATGAAAACCACAGGGGTATCTAATACAAGCATCTCATTTCCTGCAGGAAACAGAACAGTCATACTGCAGGGCTTTTTTTTATGGTCTGAGCAGAGGGCCTATTTGGCCTCTTGGCTGTGGTCATAAATCTCTCTTTTTCTGTCGGTGTGGAAACGCTGATTGGCTTTTGCATTAGCTTGCTTTGCGTGGTTTTGTAAAGTTGCGTGGTGGGGACTTTTGGTGCTTATCTACGTGAGTTTCAGATTTAGGGTAGCCTCATGTCTTTCTTTATAAAGCTGTGTTTCCATATTATTGGATTGCTTCATTTCACTTGGTGGGTGAGGGGAGGAGAAAATACGAAATACAGCAGTGCACAAAAGGCATAAGCAATGTTTGCTGGAACTGTAGCATTCCAATTCTAAAAAATAAATTATGGGCTTTATTATTTCCCATAAAATACCAGCCTGTAGGATACCAGTACAGCCAGTAAAAGGAATGAGATATAATTCCTACTCCATGGAATTAATAATATTCTTTATAACGTATTTGACCTGATACTTGAACTGTTATGGTATTTAACTCTAAAATTTTAAATATTCCATTTAAAAAAAGCATATTCTTAAAAAAATTTTCTTCCTTTAACCTCTGAAAGTGTGTTGTGACCAGTATGGCTACAAGAAGGCAAAGATACTGGTTGGTGGCCTTCCTCTAGAGAGCAATTGCTTGAACAAAAGGATCCTAACAACTAGATACTGTGTGTAATCTATAACATGGGTGGTTGTCATAGTAAACCAAAGCAGTAAACACCTGTTCAGAAACAATGCAATGCGAAAAAGAAACCATCTCCCACCCTTGGCACCCTGGAAGAAACTCGCGCTCCTAAGGCTCTCTGCGTTGAATTTTGTATTAAATCTGTGTCATAATCAGAAAATACTCTCTTGATCTCCATATTGCAGGGAGGAAATGCTGGATTATTGTTTCAGCCCTGGAAGATCAGGGCCTGACAGAAATGTTTGCTTTGGATGTAGGGAGAGCTGCAGGTGCTTTGTGTTGCTGTTTGCAAAGAAGTGGAAATGCTGCTCTAGATAAGCGGAAAATATTTAGAATGGGGAAGGGTTTATTTGTCAGGGAAAGAGTAAAGCAAAATTGCATTGCATAAGGTAATTGTTTTCAGTCCTGCACAGAGGAAAAGACTTAGGATCTATACAAAGGTCTTTTAGAATAAAGAATATCATCTGCTCGACATTGTATCGCCTTTCTGGTGGTAAACAACTTGGTTCCTGTCCCTCAGGTTTTCCTGGCAGAGTGAACCTAAAAAGCGTACCTTTGCTAGAGAGAGGAGGAATATTTTTGTAGATCAACATGGAGGAAATGCCTTGCAGAGGGGAAACGGGGAAGGCAGTGGCAGCAGAACGCTGGAGTCACAGAATAAACAAAGTTGGGCAACAGGCTTGGTGTGGGATTTGCTTTTTTTTTATTAAATTTTTAATTATTATTTATTTTAATACAAGTTTGGAAATAATTGCTTCATCTTGCTTTGTCCTTCTATGTCTTGTACATGAGCTGGGGCAAGTTGGGAGGATACAATTGAAATTTGAGAGGAAAATGCAGCATGTATTTTAAGGAGCTGCTACTACTACTAGATAGCAAAACAGTATGCAAATAAATGCACTAATATAAGAACACTAAGAATCTCTAGAGTCTTTAAATAAGTAGTATGTTAGAAGAGAAGCTTCTATAAATGTTTGGCCTTTCCCTAAAAGCACACGATTTCTCCTTTCATTTTGACAAATGAAAACAATCAGGTTTGTAATGAGCTGTGCATATGAGCTACCAAAATATTCTGAAGTCTCCAAGGCCTTTTTTAGCATCTGTTGGTAAATAGCTCTCTAAGAACGTGTTCTTGCCTGTCACAGCCTCCCCCCCAACGAACGTCACGTGCCGCAGCGATGTTTTGACGCTCGTCTCTAACCTACATTTGGAAATACTTGATGTGTTTTGTCATACCCAATAATTGTGGGAAGGGGAGGGGGGTGTGCAGTAAGTCCTCGAGATCAGCTCTCTGCGTGTGCCTCCCACGGAAGTAGGTGTATCTGTATCGGGTGGCTGGAACTGATGCAGGGGCTCTGCTGCTGCACTGGAATAGCAGCGAACGTGGTTTGGGTGGCTTGGTTTGTTTTCCTTCTTCTGCAGGGAGATGAACCCACATGAAATGGAAACTTGCTTTCCACTGCAATTGGCCGTTTCTTGTTTAATGCCCATTTCCAAAAGAGGAGAAAGGGGCAGGTTACCTCAAATTGATTATTGTGCACTGGATTATTTGCCTTTTCGTTTTTTTATTTCCTTTTATTTTCCTCGCTGAAAATGTTTATCTGTGCAGAATTCTCGAGATGCTTTTGCTACCCCCGAGATGAGGATTTTTTTCAAGCATACATATTCATTGCACAGATTTACAGGGCTTGGTCAGAGTCTTGTAGCTTTGTTTTCTGTCTAATTGTCTGTTTGAGCTTTTATGATTTTATTTTATTTTTTTCCCAAAGAACTGCAAACACCCTCTTCAAGGCTTTTTAAGCTACTGGTTTCCTAGAAACTGTACAGAGATTACAAATCAATTGATAGAAGCAATTTAAATTCTCATTTCTAGCCTTGTATTTTAAACTTACTTCCAAAATAAGTGGGATGAAGGGGGATTTGCTTTAAAAAAATAATGCTATATTTGTGGTACAGTTAAGGCTCATGTCACATTGAAGTAAGCCATAGGTAGAAATAATTTTATTTTCTCTTCTGTACAAAGTCTTTGTCTTCTAGTCTCTTCTGCCTCTCATTTCCCCTGAGTCCTGGTTGCTGTCCGAACTTTGGATGACTTTCTCAAGCAGAACTCATTCTTTTGCACCTCCCCGCTAAACTGAAACTGAAAATGCTGGGAGTAAAAGCTTTTTCTGTACAACAGAAACTGAAAGTGCCTGTATAGGGATTGAAGGAGGCAAAATGGAGAGGGTAATTTTCTGTGTTTACCAGGTACTTCAGCTGCTTACGTGATATTTAAATTGGCTTGGCAGGGAAATTTAGAGGTATTTGATGCTGTTGATGTACAAAACTGTATAAAACCTACCAAGAAACATAGCTCCCCTGAATTCATTGAAATCAAACACAACGATACCTTGTCAAGCTTCGGGAGTTCCTAAGCAGTAGATCCCTGAAAGCTTGGAGGTGTATTACAAAAGTCATGCTTTACTAGTTTATTTTCTCAACTACACACCTATTGACCATTGTCAGAATTGAACTGTGCGGCAAAAAGGATTTCTGCTCTGGCAGTGGCTTTTAGAATAAAATTGCAGTCTGTTATTTGTGCGCGGCGTCAGCGAACCCTAAAGTTTAGCATCTCAAAACCAATTTTAAGTATTGAAATTAAACTTAATAAATCTTATTTTTAAATAACTTCTACTTTTGTATAGTGCCAGTTCATGTTTATTGATAAATACCTGAATTTAGTTTCACTTGATGGGCTGATACTTTTCCTGTGCCTGCATAAGGCTGTGTGCTTGGGGGTGTTCTTCTGTTACCCCCAGAGATGATGCCCTCCCGGGTCCGTAACTGAGCTGGGCACCACTGCTTGTGTTCCAGGATGTTACACCTTCTTGTTGCATCCTGTATTTGACTATATAAATATATATCTACCAAAAATAAAAAGTTGATTTCTGCTGATAGCTTCAGGATCTCTACAGCCAGGTAGTTCTAGCATGTAGTTAATGGCCTCAAGCTGGAAGAAGGGAAATTTAGATTAGAAATTAAGTTCTTCACTCTGAGGGTGGTGACACCCTGGAACAGGCTGCCCAGGGAAGCTGTGGATGCTTCATCCCTGGATGTGTTCAAGACCAGGTTGCTCAAAGCCCCATCCAACAACCTGGATGTGTAGCAGGTTTGAGCAACCTGCTCTAGTGGGAGGTGTCCCATGGCAGTGGGATTTGAACTGGGTGATCTTTAAGGTCTCTTCCAACCCAAACCATTCTGTGATATATAGTTGGTACAAAAAGAGTATTTTCAGGACTTTGAGGTAATGGCCTGCAAATACTGGCCAATGTAATAAAGTAAATGGGTTTTATAATCCCTAATCTTTTGCATCATTTGTCTGTCTCTCTTCTGGTTTTGTTGGAACTTATGCCATCGTACTGAAGTATAAATACACTCCTCACAGATGAGGAAAGCAGTAGGCAGAAGTCATCAGGAAGTGTTGGAATTAGTTCTTAGCTTTGGGGAAGTTTTTTAAATGTACCAAAAGTGATCCCTGATTTGCAACACTTAGCTTTTCTTTATTCTGTAAGTTCAACTAATTGCTCTTAGCCTGTGATTAGCAGTTTGAATTGATTTCTGTTCTTTGATTAACTTTGTTTATTTTTTTAATCATTTAATATGCAACTGTTCCTTGGGCAGGATGAACTTGGGTATTAGGCAAGTTTTGTGTATCAATGTGTAATCCACAGATGCTTATTATAACATAGAGTCTTCATTAAACAAGCTATGCTAATATCTTTTTTATATGCTAATATCTCCATTAGCATTGTAATGACTGCAGATGTTTTAAAGAGTAAGTAAAACTTCTGGATTTGCACACTGGTTTTGCCCTTTTCCTATGCCTTTTTTTCTTCCCAGTTTAGAAGAAATACTGTTTGAAACTTAGTTCCCATATTCATCCCTTTCCACTACCTAACTCTGCACCTCATATTTTCCACCTTGCCAGTTCTTTGATGATTCCTTAACTGAATCTTATGAGATTTTTTTTTTTTTTTTTTCCCCAGATACCAGTATAAAGAATAGTTATATCATGGCATTTAAGGTTTGGGGTTTTTTTTCCCTATTTTTGCATCTTTTACACAGTGAAACTATCCAAATTTGGGTGAATACTTACTGGTTTTGTAGGGCTTTTTTGTATAATCACAGCTTCCTTCAACTTTTTCAAGTCAGGTACCATTTGAGCTTAGGAAGTTGAATTAATGTTTAAAAATTTTCTTCTCTTTTTAATTCAACGACCTGGCTGAGCTGTGGTGGAAAACCTGGTGTTCCCTCTGCTTACCAACTTTAATTTATCTAATAGCCTGTTCTAGAAACATTTTGCTCTTGCTGAATGAAATGGAAATAGTTTTTATCTATGGACTTCTGAATAACAGCAGAGAAACAAAATGGTGCAAGTAAGATAACAGTTGCCACTCACCCTCTGGTAGAAAGGATAGAGACTTCTGAGCTACCATTTTGCATTGGGAAAGCCTTGACTGTATCTTTTGATGTTTTCTTAAATTCTGTGTGGTTGGATCTTTTGTAATGTCCAGTAAGAGACTCTCAGAGCAGATGCTCAGTGGGTTGAACAGATTGGGAAAACAAAGCATGGAGCAGATGTTGTTCAGCCCGTTGACTGGTGCCTTGGTCCAAAAGAAATGTAAAACTGTCTTTCATTGAGGATGAGGATCTGTTTTTAGAGATGGAATATGTATGTAAGTATTAAGAACAAAGTAATAGCTAAAACCAGCCTTTTGTAGGTAGTTAAAATCATCCAGGTATGGTTACAATTTACAGCAGTTCATCCTCGTGAGCTATTTGTCGTGCTGCAATCATCATCTTTTGCCATTACTTCCAACTGTCTGACACAACTGGTTTAGTTTCTTAAGAGTTTGGATGTTTTGTTTTGACTGATAATACCATAAATCAACAAGGCTGGGTAGTTTGTTTGTTTGCTTTTTCAATACCCAGGAGTGCAGAGTCTGGAAGAAACATGGCCTCATACCTGGCCTGTGCACATCGGATTTATGCCTTTTCCAGAAGTGGATGAGCACATAAAGTGCTCTGACCAGTGGTATTTCACATTATCCCTGTAGTGCTCTATAGCTCTACATGGAACTCCTGTCTCTCGTGATTTGTCAGCACATGAATTTGAATAAAAATTTAAGGACTTAAAGCCTTGCTGGATAAGCTGTATGAAGAAGGGAGGACGTGCAGTTTAGGGCTGGAATAGATACAAAGTGTTTAACAAAATACTTTTTTTTCTGTGTTCACATGCAAAGGATCAAAAAAATCCAAGAAAAACCTCACCAGTTAATGTCTGTAACCTAAGGCCTGACATCAATCACCCATAGTGGAAGATCTGAACTGATAAGAGATCCCTTTGAAGTCAAACTCAAATGGCTTTCCCCATAATCTAGTTTCTTTGTTTTTAAACTTAAGTTTGAAGAATTATGAATTCCACTTTCATTTAAAGTAATGTTAGGTTTCAAGAATAATAAATTACTCTTTCCCAAAATACCACTACTGTAGTAAGTCATATACTGTTGTCTTTATTTTAGCCAAGACTTTACATCATGTGGGAACAACATGCATTTTTGGGGCTTATAAAGCTGTTTAAAAGTAGAAAGCTTTCCCCCCCAAGTATCTAAAATAAACAAAAAGAAAAAGAATTGAGAAGTCTTTCACTTTGCATGATAAGCATTACAGTTTTGGCCATTTCTTTTAAGAAGACTTCATTCCCATAAAGGGTAAAAAAGAAGCTCTTCTCAGCCATCAATTCAAGCAAACTGGCCAGTTGGTCTTCAGAAGTTGCAGAAAAGGAGAACGCTCCTTTTGTGGTTTGGGTTACTTCATGCAATGGAGATAAGTAGCAGGTTGGAAAACATCTGTGATAAAACCAGATGTTTTTGTGGATGTCCCACCATTGAATGTGTTTAAGACCAGGTTGGATGGGGCCTTGAGCAACCTGGTCTAGCAGGTGTCCCTACCCGTGGCAGGGCAGTTGGAACTAGATGATCTTGAAGGTCCTTTTCAACAGAAATGATTCTGTGAAAAAACTGACAGTAAATGGAGTCCTTGCTCTCTGGGGTTAACCTTTCTCCACTCCCTCTTATTTAATTATTTGAAAATACATATTTTTGATACATGTAATATACTCTGTATTTAATTCCTCATATGTGGATCAAAATGGTTAGAAAGAGTTTTATTTTTCCATCATTGAAGAATGAGGACTGTGTTAAAGTGACAGAAGTGTGGAGGATCATGGATCCTTATTCTTCTGTGCAAGTGTGATTTATAATAAGCAACTTAATCTTTTATTGAAAACTGTCATCAGTGTTGCTGGAGACATTACCATCTCTGTTATGCTACAGTTCTCTTTAATTATGAAGAATTAGTCATTCTGGATCTTGAAGCAAATGCAGAAAGCACTGCATGGTGTTAGGCAGTGCCTTCTTAATAATCATCTTTATTTTCTCAGAACACCTCACATGTGGAGGACTTACCTACAACAGAAGCAAGTAGCTTTTTTTTTGTCTTGAGTGAGAGCACTCATTCATACTTCACATGCTTGAATTCACTTCAGGTTGATTGAAGAACAGTTTGTTATTCCAGCTGATATTTTTCTCAGCTAGACACACCCATCTGTGCGTGCACAGTTGTAAAACGCGGTAGATCGACTTGAGGAGTCCCAACTGAGTTAAACCAGCCTTCAAGAGTCTGTGGTTGGATTATATCCTGGCCTATCTCTTAGGCTTAAAGCTCTGTAAGAACAGGGCAAGTCTAATAGATTCTGTAACAAGATGTTTGGGTTGGTTTTGGTTTGTTTTTTTCTTTATCCTTTGACCCACTGGATGTTTGAATTACAAAATCTGAGCTTGCTGTACTTGCCTGATTGACTCTCTGGGAGAGCTATAAACACAATATTAAACACTTTTAACATATACCAGCCTTTGCAAAGACAAACTTGCTTTGTTATGTTCTTCTAGAAACCAGAAGCCTAAGATGTAATAATTTTTATAAAGGACATATGGAGAAATAACCAGTTCATGATCCGCAAAGGTACAGTCAGAGAGGTGGTTGGTTGTTGGTAGGTTTTTGTTTGGGTTTTTGTGTGTTTATTTTTTCTTTCTTTGTTTTTGTGTGTGGTTTTTTGTCGTTGTTATTTTGTTTGTTAATTTTTTAAAACTTTTATTTATGTTATTTTTTATTTTAAAGAAAGAGAAGTCTATTTATTTTTTTTTTTCTCCATTCTAAAGGGCAAGATGTTGTGGAAGGTATTTAAGTCTCATAACATGTCTGGTTTCCCCCAGTCATCTGATACTAAAAACTGAACAAAGAAAAAAATCCTTGATGTGTACAAGATAAATTCTTCTGCTTCAGCTGTGCTTGAGAACCTTGTGATATATTACAAGTACACTGCGAGCATACTGCTGCTATGTGTGATGCTGTGCTATCTAGTCACGTATAAACAAGCAGGAAAACTTCATTAAGGATCAGCTATAACTTAAGATGACTTTCGATCCTTTTGTTCATTAGGTCTACTGACTTGTGAGCATGGCTTACTGCAGAACAGTAGCTGTTCAAACTGGTTTGCTTTTATCCCTTCAGAATATTTCCATAAAGGAAAACAGAGGGGAATCACAGGACAATAATTCTGGTTCAGATTGAATATTTGATCTTCCTTTGATTTAACATTTTGAAAGGAAAACTGAAATCTCAAATTTTTTAGAGTATTTTTTTGACACTGGGGGGGGTGAGCACAAAAACCAAGCAACCTGCAAAACACCCTCTTTCAAGTCAATTCTGATGGCTTTGGTTGGTTTAACAGAACTGAACTTCCAAGTTCATATTGATCTGGGTTGTCCCTATAGGTGAAATGGCACAGGGAGGGGAATAAAAGCGTTTGGCACTTGGACAAAACTGGATAACAAATGGCATTTAAATACCTGAGATGCTTTGTTCCTCTTTACTAAAAACCCTTTTCTTCTTACTTTTAAGAATGTTTTGACCAGCCTTAAACTTTCTGATTTTTTTTCAGTGCTCTAAAACATTTAATTTCTCTTAATGGAAGACAGAAGCAGTAGAGACGCACTTGATTTAGTGCTTCTTAGTGTCTTTCTTTCCAATCAGGGCCTGTAGCAAATCCCCCTGATGCTTCTGTGAGCTTCCAGGTGCACCCAAGGTATATAAGGTGGCTTGTGTATTGTTTCAAATTCCATTGCTGCTCCCTCAGGTTTTCTTGTTCCGTTTGAGGTGATGTCTGGATTCATGAGTTTGTTTGGTCAATAGTGTCTTTCCCACTTGGTTATTATTGAAAGAGTACAGTTGATGTGGTGTTGGGTTTGGCTTTAAATTGGGAAGCTACAGAAACATATTCACTCCCAGGCCTTCTGCCTCTCTATATAGAGAGTTGAAGATGTTGACTTGTCGGGGGGGGGGGACACGACCCACAAAAATGCCTACAGTGGTGTTTGGCTTGGGATACGCAGAACTCTCTTCTGTCAGTGGATTCTGGCTCCAGCTTTGTGTCAACTATGTCTTTGAACTACCAGAGGTGGAAGGAAAGTGGTTTAATGGAAAAGCTGAAAAGGAGAGAATAGTTTCTTGATATTTGAAGTTGCTCATAATTTAGTGTAGAAAGGTTCATCTGTAGAGTAATCCACTCTAAAGACCATTTAACAAGAGATTCATTAAGGTTGCAAAATACCTTTAGAGGTCATCAAGTGCAACCATCATCAGTACGTCCTGCTGTGTTGACTGCCCCTGAAATGTAACCTTTTTTTTAAGATAATATTTTTCCAAGATAAAGATGGCTGAAAGAGTATGGGAACAAAAGTTTTCTTCTGTTTTACTTTTTCTTTTCTCCCTCTTTTAACTTCCTATTTAAAGAGAATCCAAAGCCTCCCTGTAATACCTCACTTTGTGTTTCTTTACAGGTAAAATAAACTTGATAAGAATTTCTGCTGTTGTTGCTTGGGTGGTTTTTTTTGTTAGTTTGTTGTGTTTTGTTTTGTTCCTATGGTTTCTCTGTCCTGATACCCTGGGTAATAGAGTAATTGGAAATGTACTTGAACTGGCTGTTTACATGATGTCCAAAGAAATGCTGAATTAATCTCTCTTAATCCTGTGACAGAAAAAAAACAAATTCAAGATACTACCGAGTGCCAAATAAATAAATAAGTAAATAGCATTTTTTCAGTTCAGCTAATGCAGCTCTCTCTAAAGTTAGACTGATAAAGACTTTAGTATTAGTAAGTGCTTCATCCACATGAAGTAAGCACCTGGAAAACGGAATAGATCTAAGGAATATATTCGTAAGTAGACTGAAAGTCCAGAAGTGGCCAGTGAGATTTTTTTTTTTTCATTCAATTATGTAACCAAAAAATCATTTTACTTCTCAGTAGTCTTCATGCACTGAATCAATAAATTGCTTGATTTTTAACATTATTTGAATATTAGTAATATATAAAGTGTTTGAGCAGTGATATTGTTTGGTAGCTTATTTCAGTTCTGAAGAGGACACACATTCTGTCCCACCCACCAGCTTCAGCTTCTGCTTGGTTCAAACTGATATTAGACTGGCTTTCTCCAGGTTCTCTGTAGCTGTAGCTCAAGTAGTTATTCCATTCCTTGAAAGAAAATAGGCTGGAAAATATTCCTTAAAAGCTCTCTGTGCTCCTCACGTGTTGCTCTTGCCTGAGCTGTTTTTCCAACATCTCAGAAATAGGCAATGCCCTCTTCTAATGGTAGTTTTTTGTGTATTTATTTTATGGCTGAAGGATTGCTTTCCTTTCTTTACTTGGTTCATCAGCCATTTCAGAATTGCTGTATAACTAAGTTTTTCTGAAACTGGCTTATAAAAATCTTTCAGCTTTGCTTCTGTTGCTTCTTAAGGTAGGACCTTGCAGTGGCTCATGGAAGAGTATTATCTGACTGTGCCATGCTTATCAGAGTAGCTGTTCTCCAACATAATTACTCATCCACACTTCAGTCTTTTGATAAGCATTATTCACAGTGGTATCTTTAATCAGGGATGAAAAGTTTACTGATCCCATGAGCACCTTACTAGCAATGCTGAAACTAGTTGATGGAATCCATCTGGTAGCAGATTCCTGCTCCACTTCCAGTATGTTGTATTGATCATTTGCAGCATAACATCAGGCATATATGTGCTGCTTATTTATAATATCAAATGTCTTATATTGACATAAGCTTTTAACTTAATCAACTGTTAGTTATCAATAGCCCTCAAATACTTATTTTTAATTAAGCAAATAAGTTATTACTGATTCATTGACCTTAGGTGGTAGGTATTGGTCCTGTGCTTGATGAAACATGATTTTTCTTGAACTGTGTGCAATCTAAATAATGGGATCTCATACCCCAAAAGCTTTGTTTTGTAAAGCCCTGAGGCTATTCCACAGAGTAACAGTAAATGTGATTGACATCCTTTATGCCATTATCTGTGGTGATTTGCAGGACGTGCTCAGATCCTTCCTGTAAGGAATTGCCCTGTAAATATTAAGAATAGAACTGTTTAGATCACCTTTGAAGAAAGAGGGCAAGATTCTCTGTGTAAAGAATGACTCGTGTTGACAAACCCAGTGTTATTTGTTGTTACCATTTAAAGGTAAAGAGCATAACCTGGCACTTCTAGGTGAATGTTTTCATTAAACAATGAGGCTGATGTAGTGTGGTCTAGAAGAGTGTGGTGCTACTATGATTTCTAGCAAAGCAAATAATTTTATTAATGAGGAGGTATTTTGAAAACAGCAAAGTTTTCCTTGGTCTGTTCCATCTCTGGTTTTAGGGTGGTTCACTGTTCACTTCCCTCTTCCTTCCTTAAAAGAGAGACAAACTACTTTTTTCCTCCAGCTCTGCACTGTAGTAGCAGTAAATACTCAATTGGTTTAATATTTCATCCTGACGAAGCATTTTCAGCTCGTTGAAAGTATCAGTTTAAATAAGTAATCTCGTGATGTTTTTTGTTTCCTTCTTTTATTTGTTACTGGCTGTGGTCCTAAAGTGTCTTCTGTGCTATGTTAGATCCCGCAGGCGGTTGCTTGGAACCTTTATGAACACTGTCATTCAAATCAGCTGATTCCTGGTTTTGCCTTCTTTGTTTATGGCTGGGAAACTACTGGTCATTCAGGTTTTGAAATCAACTTCACCACAAGAGTCCAACTCAAAATGTAAAGGTCTTAAATCCCAGCACTTAATAAATCAACAGTTTTACTTCAGATCGCCTTTTTTTGGTGGCGTTTAGGAAAGATAATTAATAATTTGTCACAAAAGCTGCTTAGTGGCAGAATTGTATATGTTACATGTTGGAAACCAACCCTTATTCTAGTCCTTTACTGACATAAAGGTAGAGTTCTGACCTTCATAATCAACTTCTTTTATTGAGAGGTATTTGAGTGAAGGATTATGTCGCTGTGAACACATTGGCATATTGTCATTCTGTAACTGATCCTAAATGCACACCAACAATGATCTCAATTTATGAAATACTTGACCCAGTCTGTCATCCTGTCATCATAGCCAGTCTTTTTTTTTTTTTTCTTCTCAGGCTGTAGAAATTTCTTTTTTTTTTTTTTCATAGCATGGGATGGCTTGAAAAGCTTTCTTGACCCCCATCTGTGATTGACAATGTATTTAACATTTCAAAGGACAGCCCTTCCTCTGGAGGTGTTCTAATAAACTCTAGCTGAAGCCAGGTCTCCTAGCATTTTAATTAGCTCTCCACAAAGGACCTTTCCTCTGGAGGAAACATGCATTTTCTTGAGAAAGAACTTCTGAAATTGGTTATGAGCATAAACTGTGGAGGAGGAAAAATAACTTGTAGTATAGGAGCATATATATATATAAAAAGATCTGAAGTTGTAAGTTGGTGTAATGTGCAAGTATGTAAAACATGTACTTAGACTGAAAGCACAGTAAAGTCCTGCTCTGGCTGCAAGAGTCCTGGATATGAACTTAACTCTGCAGTGTCACCAGTGTGGAATTTACTGCTGGAGTTAGAAGAGGGAGGTGAGACCGGGGGAGCACGGCAGAAAATGATTTTCATGGATGTCCTCTTTGAATGTCACATTTTTCCAGCTTGAATATGGTATGTCTCCTCAGAACTGCTTCAAAAGTACTGAGAGGTTTTGTCTTCCACCAACTTTGTGAAGTCAAATGGTCAACATTGAGGAAGACTTAGACACAAAAGTGTTGTTGCGTACTCTGGATGTATCAATTCCTTCAAGAAGAATATTCTTTATTTTTGTTTCTGTGTTATTTTTGTCACTTTGTACCTGTCTCAGTCATTGGGTACATATTTAAGTGATTAATAATTCTTATTTTTAAATACAATTATTATTTATT
>JANHGN010001258.1:33581-49996 GCA_024605025.1 Megaceryle maxima | reverse complement strand
CAGCTTTAATGAGAATAATAATAATAAAAATAAAATAGAATATGTACAAATATATACAAAACCAGTATAGAACCCAATCCCCCTGATGGCAATTACATCACCGTCACCAATGATGTTGTAGAGCAGGCACCGGGGGTCCCAGCCTGGGCCCCTCAGTGGATGGGAGCTGTTCAGGAGTTGGATTCTGCTACAGGATTCAGGAACATGGGATCGAAAGCAGAATGAATAGAGTCCTCCTTGGATACTCCGAGGAAACAGTCCAAGAGGGAAGAAGAGACCAGGAATAGGAAAAAATACCCTATAGACCCTTCGGATCCCTCTGCTTTATACCAAATATGATGTATATAGGCTGGAATACCTCATTGGTCAGTTTGGGGTCACCTGCCCTGTCTGCTCCTCCCTGCAGGTGTGGCCTTTCACTTTCATGCACCCCCCAATGTAGTACACAAGATCCAGCAGTGGCCTTGGTCAGCATATCAGTCCTTGGTAGTAACTCTAAACACAGGGTGTTATCACTGCTTGCAGCAGACACTGTCTGTGAAAACAGGCTGCTAACTTCAGAAAGTGCAGTTAGTTAGAAGTACTGAACTGAAAAGTAAAATCACTGAATAGAATTAGTTCTGTTCTCACTCAAACCAGGACAACATTACACATTTAAATTTTCAACATAGACCTCATATGTCACTGACTGTTTAGTGAACATCTTAAAGTATTTAATCTTTAGTTATCTTGGACCACTGTCTTCATAACTTATTGAGTGAGATTCACCCTTGCAAAATTTCATGAATCTCAAAATATTTTTCAATAAGAAATGATTTTATATATTGTGAACTGTGCTGTTAAATTTGTGTAAGTCATAATGTTCTTTGAGTAGTTAGGTACAACTTGCATTTGTTACTGTCTTCTGTTTTATGAAGATGCTTATTTTTATTGTGATTAACCTGTACAGTAGTAAGACAGTGTCAGGTGGGAACGCAGTTGTTCCTAGAGTAAAATTTTTTGACATGCATCCATAAAGGTTTTACATTTGTAACATTTTCTTTCATGTATTCATTCATTTTTCCCTACAGTCAGAATTTTCATTATCTAGTTTTCAAGTTAATGTGTTCCTTTGAACATTTTTACAACTAAAGTAAATACTATGAATGCACTTTATAATGACATTGCAGGTCAGATGAAGGTGATATGAGAAAAACCAAACCAAACCAGTTTATAACTCAGATTAAATTTTATTGTCATTGTGTTTTATTTTTTATGTGTCTTTACACAGGAGCTTGAGGGCTCATTAACAGGGCTTTAAACTAGATGTGAAGGGGGAGGGGCATACTATCAGGCTTGTCTGTGACAAGATGTGGGACCACATGCCAAGGTTAGAGGAATGATGTGCTAATGAGACCCCCTCAGCCTGTTGCTCTGAGGCATGCTGGTTATACCTGAGCACACTTGAAGTCTTACAGGCATGAGACAGTGGCTCCTGAGATAATAGAAGCCAACAGGGAAACACTGGTGAAGTACCTCAAAGAAACTAAGGGGTGTTCCTCTAAGAAGATGATACAGCCCACCTGAAGTGCCTTTATGCCAGTGCATGCAGCATGGGCAACAAACAGGAGGAACTGAAAGTCACTGTGCTGTTAGAAAGCTATGACCTGGTTGCCTTTGCTGAAGCATGGTGGAATGAATCTTGTGACTATAGTTCAGCTGCCAACATCTACAAGCTGTTCAGAAGGCCAGACAAGAAGGAGAGGCAAGGGTGTTGCCCTCTATGTCAAGAAATGCATAGATTGTGAAGAGCTGTCCCTGAAGAATAGTTATGAACAGGTTGAAAATTATGGGTAAGAATTAGAGGCCAAGGCAACGAAGGGAACATTGCGGTTGGTGCCTACTACAGGCCACCTGATCAAGGGGGGACTACTGATGAAGTCTTCTTACTCTGGCTACAGGAAGCATCATGCTTACAGGCTCTTGTACTGCTGGGGGACGTAAATAACATGACATTTGCTGGGAAAATAGTACAGCAAGCTGTAGGCAATCCAGTAAACTCCTGGAATGCATGTAGGATAACTTCTTTAGTCAGGTAATAGACCTACCAGAGGGGATATGATCTGGGACCTGATGGTCACCAATGCAAGTGAGTTAATCAGTGACATCAAAACTGGGAATACTTGAGTGTAGAAGGTTCCACCTCAACAGGAGGAGGAACTTCTTTACTGTGAGGGTGACGGAGCACTGGAATAGGCTGCCAGGAGAGGTTGTGGAGTCATATTGTCTAGAGACTTCTAAAACCTGTCTGTATGCATTCCTGTGTGACATGCCCTAAGTGATCCTTCTTTGGCAGGGGGGGTTGGACTCAATGATCTCTAGAGGTCCCTTCCAACTGCTAACATTCTATGACTCTGATCTTTAAGGATTCTTTTCACAGAGCATAAGAGCTCCTGATCCCTAAGTGTAAGAAATCAGGAAAGGAACGCAGGACTCTAACATGGCTGAGTTGAGACTTGCTGGTCAAACTAAAGGGCAAGAAGGAAATGCATGAACAGTGGAAGCAGGGACAGATATCCTGGGAAGAGTATAGGGACACTGCCTGGTTGTGTAGGGATGGGATCAGGAAGGCCAAGGCATGGCAGGAGCTCAACTTGACAAGGGATACAAAGAATAATGTCTTATACAAGTAGGTCAACCAGAAAATGAAGGTCAAAGCAAGACTGGAAGCTAGTCACAACAGATGAGGAGAAGGCTCAAGGGAACTGTTGAGGGACATGACTCTGCCCCTCTACTCTGCTCTTGTGAGACCCCCACCTACAGTACTGCATACAGATCTGAGCTCTACACCATAAAAAAGATATGGACCTGTTAGAGAAGGTCCACATGAGGGTCACAAAGATGATCAGAGAGTGAAGCACTTCTGCTATGAAGATGGGCTGGGAGTGTTGGGCTTGTTCCACTTGGAGAAGAGAAGGCTTCAAGGAGACCTTATTGCAGCCTTCCAATACTTAAAGAGGCCTTGTAAGAAAGATTGGGACAATATTTTTAGCAAAGCCTGTTGTGACAGGACAAGGAATAATGGTTTTAAACTAAAAGGGGGTAGATTTAGACCATATATATGGAAGAAAATTTCTACAACGTGGATGGTGCAACAATGGAACAGGTTGCCCAGAGAGGTGGTCAATGCCCCATCCCTAGAAAAATTCAAGGTCAGGTTGGACGGGGCTTTGAGGAGCCTGAGCTAGTTGAAAGTGCTCCTGTTTACTGCAGGGGGGTTGAACTAGCTGGTCTTTAAAGGTCATTTCCAACCAAAAGTATTTGATAATTCTATGACCTCCCTCTGCAGAACAGAATGTAACATTAGACTGAAGTACAATTTATGATTTTCCATTTTTTTAAAAAAGAATTAAGTATGTTAGAAGCAGATTCTTTTGCAGTCAAAACCAACGTCTTTCCAGAAAATCAGTCCTCATGACTAATCTGCAGTTGGTGTTTTCTAAATGAGAAGAAATTAGAACTAAGCCACAAATTAATATGTTTATTGAAATTCTTATGAAAACAGGCCTTTTTTTTGAAAACTGTAACCAGCAATATTAAGGGAAGGGCTTCTCAGGAAAAGCATGATATCCTGAATTTTTTTTGAAATTGACTGACATTGCATATATCTAAGAATTACTATGCTTGAGGAAAACTGCTTCAGGAAGATTAGTATTCTATTTTTGAAAAACAAACAAGAAAACAATCCTCATAACATCCTTATGTGATGTACAGCTGCTTAAAATATAAATACTTAGCAGATGTAGTTGCATTTTTAATCTGCCATCCATTCATAGCTTTGTAGAACCACAAAGGGTAGGTATTTGTTGGTTTTTTTTTTTTTTTTTCATATAAAAACATAGAAAAGAAACTTTTGTAAGAGATACTATTGTTTAAGAAGAAATTAATTTCCTGGAATAATTCATAAGCTAGCCCTGTTATTTCTGCTAGCATATTTGTTATTTGCATGTTTGGTAGACAAATATTTCAAGCTACTAGTAGTTCAACTAAAAGCTATTAGTATTTTGTAAAGCATCTGCTCTCTTTTTGGATAAACCTTTACCATGGTGAGTGATGCAGGCAGTTAAGAGCTCATTTGTCTGTTCCTGGAGATTTACATTCTATTAATCTTTTATTAATTTCTGTAAAGAAGAAAATAAATAATGAAAGAATAATCAGAATTTTTTTCAGCAAGGTATATTCTTAAACATTTTTTTCTGAACTCATCAGGATTTTTTGGTATTAAGTTGTTAAAATACTTAATTTTGATAGTTTAATATTAAAAAAACAATCTGAAGAAAGGCAAACCCGCTATGCTTGGGTTTTTTTTCTTCCTTTTCTTTTTTTTTTTATTGAGGTTTTTGAAGTAGATGGGGGTTCCCTGATCCAGGGAAGCTCGAGGAAAGAAGGAGAGACCCGGCAGGATTCATCAGCTCTAGCAGGAGAGGCTGAGAGGAAGATGTGGCTGGGGCATTCCTGGAGAACCCACGGGAGATTTAAACGCAGCAAAACCAGAAGCAGCGCTCAGACTGTAAACAGCAACACAGTTGCAATTGAGCATGTTGGCACGTGACAAGCAGGGCGTGTGGGGGGATGTACAGGAGAGTAAATAATAAATAAATAATAGTAAAAAAAAAAAGGGCACGTGCAGGACTAGAGATGGTTGTGAGCCGGACAAAAGCTCCTTACAGAAAAAATGTGGTGAACCAGACAGAGGTCCTTAAGAAGCATGCAGGCGTCCAGGCCTCTGGCTGCAGAGAATGCTGGAGCCTGGCACTGCTACCGGAGAGGGATGGGGATAATGACTGTCTCTGGTATGACCACACCTTGAGTACTGTGTCCAGTTTTGCACACTACAATACAAGAAGGACATTGAAGTGCTGGAGCGGGTCCAGAGCAGGGCAATGAAGCTGGTGAGGGGTCTGGAAAGCATGCCTTGTGAGGAAACGCTGAGGGAACTGGGGTTGTTTAGTCTAGAGAAGAGGAGACTGAGAGAAGGCCTTATTGCTCTCCAGAACTACCTAAAAGGAGGTTGTAGTGAGGCTGGTCATGGTCTTTTCTCCCAGATTACTAATGATAAAATGAGAGGAGATGGCCTCAAGTTGCATCAGGGGAGGTTTAGATGAGATATTAGGAAGAAATTCTTCACTGAGAGAGTGGTTAGGCACTGGAACAGGCTGCCCCGGGAGGTAGTGGAGTCATCATCCCTGGAGGTGTTTAAAAAATAAGTGGATGTAGCACTTGAGCCTAAGATAGATAGGATAGATAGATAGATGTTAGGATGAAGGTTGGACTAGATGATCCTAGAGGTCCTTTCCAACCCTAAAGATTCTATGATTCTATGAAAGTTTGGTTTTATCAAGCAAAGTAGTTGAGTAATTCATTATAAACACATTTGATGAAATAGATATGTCCTTGCAAAACAGAATTTTAATCTAATCAACATTTTCTAAGGACAAATTTTTTCACTCAGATTTTATACATCAGTTCTTTTTCTAATATTTAATGTGATTTGTGAACAATTTTAAGTACATAATAGTTTCCATATTTGTCAATACAGAAACTGCACTGTTTAAATGCAAAGCCAATTCGTTTTCTTAAAAAAAAAAAAAAAAGAGATCTACCATTGTTAAATTTTTGAAGTGCCATGTCACATACTACTTGTTTAGAGAAGTCCTGTGAAATACCTGTTAGTGTCATTTACTCGTAAAGATGATGAAATTGTCATCTTGTTATACAATTATATAATCTATAAGTAGGAAGATCTTCACAATGTTACTGTTGCTAGTCTGATTAAATCTTGTCATTAAAGACCTTTACATATACTGATTGACAAAGAAATGCTGTTGTAAGAATATGACAGATGCCAACAGGGCTTTTAATTAATACCATTGTAAAAGCTGAGTGCACCATCCTTTCTAGAATTGTCTATTCCTGCCTTTATATTTGAGATCCATCCCCTTTCATTACTTTATTCCCCACCAGCAGCAACACACACCTCAATACTGTTATGCCCCACATTTTGTTGTCACTCATCCTAGTTGCTTCCTGCTTGTAACAAAGTTAACTGGATACTCTATCTCCCTACTCTAACCTTCTTCCAACCCACTGAACAGGTGGTCTCACTATAGCTTTGTCTAACATTTTCAACTTAAAAAACCAAACATTTCAGAAAACAAGAGTCTAATTCTTATAGTTTATTCTTATATTTCTAGATTTCTTTCTGTATAGAGTCAGGAGGTGATGCTTACCTACTGACACAAAACATGAGTGCAGTTTCCAGGGATTCTCAGCTGTCAACAATACTTCCATATTCTGTAGGAATATGACTTAATTATAGTTGCATTGTTTAAACCACATCCAAGTTCAGCCACAGGCTTTCTGAGAAATTTGAGAAAAGCCATGCAGTCATAGATTCATCCTACCGAGCTTTACATACTCTTTATCTTTATTATTGTGATTACAGTCTCCCTTCATGTCCATGTAGAGACTAGTCTTTCAAAGACCGATCATGTTGCCTTGAAGTATCAACAGGCTTTTCTAAACTACAGAATTTCCTGGTGTACAGTAAAGCCCTATTTTGACCTGCAAGATATGTTATTAGACTGTATATGGTATTCTTTATCTAAGTAACAAATGCACACTCTGTATCTACTAGTTATATGTCATAAATTATATGAATATTTAGGTGTTTACAAGGTACTAATAAGATGACTTCTTAACAGTTTTGTGGTAAATTTTCATAGTAAGACTTCTGGAAAACTGCAGGGGATTATTGAGACAGTATTTTCTTTATATGGAATATTCAAATGGCCCTTAGCTTTTAAATCACTGTTGCAAGATATTCACTGTAAAATGACCTAAAAAAATGTGACCAAGTCTTACTGTTATTACCAGATGGCAGGGATAGCACAATGGGGAGTATAATCCCTCAATCATGCATTTAATTTCAAAGGATGTTGTGTAGAATTATCTCCATCAGATACACCTACAAATCTGGAGCACATCCTTATGGGACTGAGGTGCAGGTTCACATAATTATTTTTTTTATGATTATATCTCCATCAGAAATAGTAACTTGAGGAAACGCTGTAAGGCTGACAGCAAGGGACAATAACTATTTCATCACCCTCACAATAGTCAGCAGAACTGCTGGATCATCATTAAAAAACCCCACAACAAACTTATCAAAACAACAGTTAGGAGGCTGAACTTTAGATAACAAAGACACAATGTGTCTTTAAATATTTCAATTCTTTCTTGGCTTTCTGAAAGATGAGATTTTATTTGGTGGAATTAAAGGTTTTGGCATAAGCAGGGAACAGTTTTGAGTGAGATAGTATATAATTCAGATTTTAACAAAGCTAAATCACTAAGTATTTACTATTTGTATTGGGTGTACAAGTGAATAGTTTAGTCTGCAGGGGTGGTGGAAAGAACAACAAAGCTAAATGGGAAGAAGGAGGAAGTGCTCAATGGCACAGGCGATACTCACTGCAGCTCACTGAGAGTATGTTAGAGCAGATTTTTCCTGAAAGGATCTTCAGCCTGTGCGAGAACTCCAAGTGTAGCAGATACTTTTTCCTGAAGGACTACAGCTCGGGGAGAGAAGATACTGCAGCAAGGGAAAAGTGTGAGGAGGAAGGAGCGACAGAGAGGAGCTATTATGGACTGACTGTAAACCTCATTCCTCATTTCCCTTGCAACATTCAGGGTGAGGATAGAGGAATCACGACTGAAGGAATGAAATTAAGGTTAGCAACATAAGGAGGAAAGGTGTTTTAATTTTGTAATTTTTTATTTTCCATTACCCACATTAGTAATTACATTTTTAATTTATTTGTCAATAAATTAAATTATTTTTTCTCAAGCTGAGTTTATTTTGTGTGCAACTGTAATTGGTAAGCAATCTGTCTTTATCTCAACACGAGCTTTTCCTTCTTATTTGTCCTATTTTTGTCCCCTGTTTTGCTAATGAAGGTTGTGAGCAAGCGGATGGGTGGGCATTTGGCTGTTATCTATGGCTAAACAACAGTAGTATTCTAAGGATTCCTGTCACTTTCTTGACTCCCAATCATTCAGCTATGATATATCTCCTAGAATTAAAAATCAAAAAGCAAAAGGGTATC
The DNA here is from genome assembly GCA_024605025.1 of Megaceryle maxima. Taxonomy (NCBI): domain Eukaryota; kingdom Metazoa; phylum Chordata; class Aves; order Coraciiformes; family Cerylidae; genus Megaceryle; species Megaceryle maxima. The sequence continues at coordinate 41,849 of JANHGN010001258.1, read as the reverse complement.
CAAACCCAGAAACAATAAGCTTACAAAGAAAAATGGCAGTAGTGAGGTTGAAGTCAGGTAATGATGTCTATTAAATTACTCATGTTATTACTATCATGCCTAATGTTTTTTCTGAATTCACTTCTGTCTTTCTTAAAGATTAGAACCAAACTGGAAATCAGAATCAAAAGAAAGTGGAGAATGAGTGGTCATCCTGCAACCAGGGTCCAAACTGTTCTATTTTTTAACAAAATGAATTAAGAACTCGAATCATAGGATCAAAAATGTTGGAAAAGTTCTCCAAGATCATCAAGTCCAACTATCTACATTACATTATCATGACCAGTAAACCATGTCCTGAAGTGTCACACCTCCAGGGACTGTGACTCCACCACCATCATGGGCAGTCTGTTCCAATGACAATGCCAGCTAGAAATTAATCTTTCTTGTAACTACTGTGGAGACTTTCTTAAGCATAGAAGACTCTGCTGTGGTCATCTGAATTTCTATAATATGAATCCTGAATTAGATCCTAAAGCATCAGTTTTTCATTCTCACTTTCATCAAAGTATAGGCACTACAGTAGGATTAATGGAGTTAAGTTCAACATGAGAACTTGATGATAAGAGGTGTGAAACAAAAGAGGAGGAGAAGGAATGCTTTACAGTGGATGAGTTATTGCTGGCCAAATGCTACCTGCATTATATAAAATAAACACTGACTACATCACAGCATTTCTGATCTTTGTCTTGCCTTCTTGTTCCTTGGAATTTTTAAGATAAAGGTAACACACAAATTATGTATACAGTGTTCTAAAAGAGCAACAAATACTTTAAGTAACTTTGGCATAAGGTAAATACTTGGTAAAAAAAGGAAGACCCACAGTGGGAATATCTGATAATTCACAAGATCAGATTATGACACTGTTCTATGTTGTTTTTTTTTTTAATGTATAATTTCAGGAAATATCAGAGGTTGTGGTTTTTATTTGTCCTGCATTTTTTCTCCTCTTCTAAAGATGCATGCAAAAATGACTTGTAAAGCACCCTTCTTATTGTCTTAAATCACAGCCAATTTTGTCTGCTTGGTATATCTGTACTGCTTGAAGTGTTATTGTATCTAAACATTCAAATGATTCCAATCCCTTGAAATCAGTATGAACAGATAGAAAGCTTTAATTTGCAGACTTGATGAAGAGCTCATTAGGTATCCTCAGAAAAGTTTTTACAGGGCTTAACTATTTGAAAAGACCCTCTTGGGTTTAAAGTGCTAAGTTATCTAGCACATGAAGCAGGTGAATCACCTGAGTAGCTGAAGATATTGATATCCTTTGAAGAGAAAGCCTTTAAGATTTTCTTTAATTCTAATGCAGCTAATAGAAAAGGACTTTTGAAACTGCAGCTCATGGAGCAGCTTTCAGCATTGTGGAGAGCACCTGATGAGATTCTGCAATGCTCTCCCATAACATCCTATCAAGCCTCCAGAAATAGCTGCTGAAGCTGCTTTACTTTTTGATGCTGTATTCTGCCTCACTGTGGTGTTCGGACTCTGAAATTATGTCCTCCATAGATTTTGAAAATTTCTAAACATATTTTTCGTTTGTGAACTAATCATGCAGGTCAGGGTATTAATTCAACACTTTGCTCTGGTACATTAGAAATGTTCCTTCGATTGAAAAGTATGACATTTCTAATCATAGTGCATCGAGCTGTGATTTAAGTATCTATTCCCCACATAGAGAGATTACATTACTGGAATGTTGTTAATTTGCCCAGTGCACAAATTGATTTAAAACATGAAATATAGATTTTAATACTACTCAATTTAACCCGACTGCTACTTCAGAAGAAACTTTACTTATTCTGTGCAAACTCATGGGACACAGATTTTTCCATTTCAGGAAGAATGTTCCCATCTATTCGTCACTTTAGGAGCACGACAGCTAATGCATAACAATGCTCTTCTTTCTTAGTTGACCTTAATCATTACTGTCGAGCCTTCAATCTCTAGAGAAGGTTAGAAGAACATTCTCATGACACAGGACTGTAGCTACCACAACAGATAGAATGAAGCTGTTTGCCAAGTGCATCCCGGTGGAAAAACAAACAAAAAACCAAAACCAATCAGAATAAAAAAAAATAATAAAAAAAAAGGTCGAAGATCAGTTTAAACAGTAGATGGCAGTAAGAGCTAGTAAGAAGCTTGAAGGCTAGACTCGTACCTTTTTCACATTAATCATACATGCAGTAAATTCCACAAAGTACAAGCTGACAAAGACCTTGCTTTGCCACAATCAATCTTTATTCACCACTAGATTACAGTGGTTAGATATACTTGATTGCCTTAGGTCCAGGATAAAACTTATAAATAACTATATATATATAACCTGCATTTTATTTTATTTTATTTTACTCTTATTTTAAACTGAGATTGGGGTGAAATTGGTTTATTCTTATCTTTGCTTTATGACTAACCAGTTCATCTGTCACCTTGATTGTGAAGCTGTAGTTTTAATGTTTGGCTCTGTAAATGTTTAAAGCATTATTCTAATATTTACTAAAGAAATTATACAATTAATAGAGTGTAGCTGAAAGAGGACTATCTCAGCTCACTTGTCTTTACTCCAAGACTTTTACTGCAGTGTGCCTGTGTTTTAAGCTGAAATGACACCAGAATGTTGGAGTAAATGATGTATTGTACTGCAGGTTCCATTTTGGACATCTCTATTCTCTATTCTCCTTTTCTTTTTCAAAAACTCACAATGTACAAAGGTTGCTCACATTGCTCAAGTTAGCAATGCAAATAGTTTCCTAACATGCACTCAGCAACAGGAACTGTATATATATATTCTCAAAATGAAAGGAAATTAAAAGGGAATTACAATGTGGATTTAGTGTCCCTTTCACTATATAATGAAATAACTTATTTAGAAATATATATTTAGATTTGTGTAATTTTGCAGATATTTTTAAGTGCTTAGTTTATTTAAAATATTAACTCCATGTTATATTTCTTGATTTGGCTCTATTTGTGCATCCATGTATTTGTGTAGCAGTCGGACCCATGATGTTTTATTATTTAACATAGCAACCTTTTCTCCATGAAAGAAATTCTGCTATTTTTCTGCTTCTTATTCAGCAGTTCAAATGTGAAAAAAGTTTGTAATAATCCTAAAATTTCTTGCCAGATAAAAGTATTTTCACAGCATAATACATAAATGACATTATATAAGGTAAAGAAATGAAATAGAAAAAGGACTAAAATGCTAAATGAAAAAGAAAGTATTCTGATATTTAGCTACAAATACAGACATTGATATGGAGTACATGACAGAAAAGAATCAGCTTAAAAAGGTCTACCATGGCAAAGCATGTTTTTTGTAGGAAGTGAGTAGGGTCAGAGGTGCATATACATATGCATATATGTATATGAATGTAATTACATATATTGACAGGATAATTAATTCCTAGTACTTTTTCAATATTAGGAACCACTACAGAGCTTCTAAGTAGCTGCATTTGCTGTTGGATACTTGCTTTAAGAAATTCAGCTGCCATGGTTCAACTGCAGATGTCATATTTCAAGTAGATTGCTTAACAGAAATGAGTGCAACACAGTAAGCATGACCCTGAGGGTACACTGATGTTCTATATTCTGCTTAAATCAGTTTAAGTGTGTCACACTGCTATCAGAAGAAAACAACAGGTGGTGATTTCAGATTTCCCAGGTGAGGACTGCAATCAGCTGATCAGACTGCAATTGCTTAATTACTCTGGGGTAAATACAAATATGCATGGATTGTTGTTTGTGTTCGTGCCTCAGTGGTGTCCAGTTAGCTTCTGACATCACCATCTTAAACTGCATTTCCTTTACAGGCAGATAATTTTATCCTTTTACAATGGATATTCACATAAGTCACAGTGTCTGTGTCTGCCTTTGTTATAGGAAAGTCATCAGGTTTAACACCTTGAGAAATAAAAATATTTTACTAAGAACTTATTAATTCTAACATTTTTGCATTGCTTGTTTGTCTTTATTATTTTCTGTATCTCCTTCTCATTAAAGCTAAAAGAGAATTCTAAAGAAAAAAAAAAAAAAGAATCCTTTGCTAATCAAGCACCAGACAATGCACAATGGACTTCAGTAAAAGCTGAGATTTATTCATTGCAAGTATAAAACATGTAAGCAGCCTGTAATTTAATCTTCTTTCTGCATGTATCATCTATAACTTTTTTTTTTTTTTTTTTTAATTTTCTGTTACCTTTATCAAGTGATTGGTAGGCTGTAGAAAGCTCTATCCATTTTCTTGATTACTACAGTACAATGTTGCATTTTGTTCCCTGTCAGCATGAAGGTTATAAAAACATATCAGCACTCTTGACACAGACAATATCTCAAACAGAAGACAAGAATTTAAGTATGTACAGTATTTTTTGTCAAAACTGTTGATGCAGGGCTGAAAAGGAGGCTTAAGATATCCATCATGATATTAACATTTTGTGGGAAGATGCAATTTTTGTACTTTAAAAAAAAATTTGTTTTACACTTGCAGAGTGTCTGGAGCCCTCATGTCTCTCTCAGAAAACAGTCCAGATTTCACTAGTACCTTTCTCATTCATATCCACAGCTTGAAACTGGTTGTAATTGTGAAGAAGGTCATCAGGTCATAGTGCACTTTGTTAAGTTTGTATGAATAAAAATAACCACTAGGATCAAACCACTATTCCACCTTATTCATTCACAATGTAATCATATAAATGTGGATTTAACAGCCTCTCTGTTTAAACCCAAATTCAGACGGCTGATTTGAGTTCCATTAGTACCTTGTTAGTATGGAGATGTTTAGAAGCACCTTCCTCTCCATTAAAGATTTAGTATGGGAATATTATAATGCATTAATATCTGTTTTGGGAAGCAGGTATTTAGAATGTTAATTCACTTCTCATTAGTATCATAACTTTGGACTTAAAGGCAAAATGATGTAACAAGGTAATGGTATCTGAAAATGAACAACATAATGATCTGCAGTCCAGGAAATATCAATATTTCTAAAAATTAGGAAGACTATTAATCCCTGGGAGTGCAAGTGAGAAGTATTGGTGCCCACGTTATCTTTTCCTCAATTTTACCAGTTAGAGTAAAGGTATCAGATGAAAATAGACTAATAATGCATATTAACTTCTGGCTACATGGCTGGTGCTGTCATGAGGGTTTTAACTTTTATGAAAATGGGACATTCTTTGATGACCATAACCTGTTAGGGAGAGATGGAATACACCTATCTAGAAGAGGCAAGGGAGTCTTTGGCAGAGAATGGCCAGACTGGTGAGGTGGGCTTTAAACTGAAGGATTAAGGGGGTGGAGTAGAAAATATCAATGCTCATGCCATCTTATCCAACAGGGGAATAAGCCAGGACAAGTAGAGCAGTGATAAATGTTCCTTATCTGCCTTCCAAGATGAGATCAAGAAAGCCAGCCACCTCAAGGCTGGGTATGGTTATGGTGGATCCACTTGTACCCCTCCAGGGAAATCTGCATGCTCAATTACCTCTCTGAAAGGATGTTTATGACTGCTGTGTATCACGCTGAATTCAGTGTCAGTGTCTGTTGGCATACTCTTTACATGTCTGTTATATCCAGTTCCTCAAGAAAAGAGCACAAAATCTTGAATGGATGTTGTGGCAGTTTGATCACAGCTGGCTGCAGACACCCACCCAGTTGCTCTCTTACTCCTTCACCTCAATGGGAGAAGAGGGAGAAAATAAGTTTTAGGGCTGAGATAAAGACGGGGAGATAACATACTCATTACCATTAAGGACAAAACAAACAACTTGGGGAAAATTAATTTAGTTTATTGACAAGTAAAATAGATTTGGATACTGAGAAACAAAGACAAAAATTAAATCAACAGCTTTTCTTCTCACATAATTTTTTCAGGCTGTTAGACTCCTTCATTCCTCACTTGATTACCTCTTCCCTCCTCCTCACTGAGTAGCCCAAGGAAGATAGGAAATTGGGGATTGCAGTCAGTTCATAATGGTTCATCTCTGATGCTCTTTCTCACATTTTTCCTCTGTTCCAGTGTGGGTCCTCTCCATGGGCTATAGTCCTTGAAGACTTGCTCCAGTGTGTTTTTTCCCATGTGCTGCAGTCCTTCAGAATAAACCTGTTCCAGCATAAACTTTCCATGGGCTACCATGCCTTCAGGAATTCTCCACCTGCTCCATGTGTGGTGTCCTCTGCATGATGTAGTGTATCTTCTCTGGTCTGGTCCTTTCCATGGGCTCCAGTGAAATACATGCTATGGTCTCCTCTGTAGACTGCAGGGGAACATCTGATGTGGTGACTTGAGCACCTTCTCCTCGTCTGAGCCTGCTGTCTCTCACACTTTTCCCCCATAACTCCTCAGTGCTGTGTGGCATTTTACTTTATCTTATCTACATTTTCCTGAGATGCCACTATCTCATTTGAGGAGTTCATCTGTGCTGTGTGGTGGGTCCATTGGAGGCATCTGGAAATGGCTGTATCCAGCAAGGAGCAGTCCCTGGCCTTTTCCTAATTGACAGATGTACAGTGGCTTGAGGAATAAGATTTTCAGTTTGCAATGCTTCAAATGTAAAAAATTATCAATTTATTCCTTCTGAAAAAAACCCAAATGTATCACATATACAAATGATTTATCCACTGAACCAAAGGCCTGATGCTGCTTTCAACAGCAAAAAAAATAGTTTTACAACAATACGATTTTGAATTCTCAATTTAGTTTCGTTTGCCCCAACCTCAGAAAACTGTAAAACACTTGATTTCCTGTAAAGTATTTAATTCTAAATGAAACCACAGATATCTATAAAGATAGTTTTTGCTCTGCCTTAGACACTCACTATGAAGTGTATGAAATGTTTGTTTCATTGAAATAAGTATCTTTCTAAAGGCTACAGTAAAACTCAGTCTGTCATTGCCTCTCTTGACATTTAGAGTGTATTGAGACACTTCTAGAGCTTTTCTGTAGATACATACAGACCTTGTTATGCAGTCTTTCTAGATGCTTAAGAAACTAATTATCTATGAGGCAGATTCCTATGTACTTTGTCCTCCCCTCTGCCCTCCTAATGTTCAAATTTATACACCCTTTTCTGCTATCTACTTTTTGCCAGGTGACACAACTTAACTTGCAAAACAAGCTATTCATCCAAGTCCAGTAAGAGTGCCTAACACTGGAGCTGATTGAAAGATCAATAGTTCTGGATGTGAATGTGTTTTCTCCACAGTTTTTTTGATGAAAAACTTTAAATTTAAAGTCAATGCTTTCTGCATGTATCATCTATATTTTTTTTTTTTTCTGAAAACCAGCTGACAAATTAGCAGTTAGTGTCATATACTTCAGAGCACACATGGCAGTTATTAAAATTCATAAGAACTTCACAGTGGCCACAGATCACGTCTTTCATCTGTGCAATGCTCTGTACAATTTTTGTCAGACATTAAGAGAAGCATTTCTTGTCTCCACTCAGAGCATATTCTTTCTACCTAAATTCTTGATCCTGTATGGGCTGATGTGACACATTGTAAAGTTCAGTTGGGGATGTGAGGCATGACTTGCACTCATGGCATGCTCTGAGTTTTTAATGAATATGAGCAGGAACAGCCTGTGTACTTATCAAAGTGTGATGTTTTCTTTTTCTGGCTTAACCAATTTGTGTGTTAATGTTCCTTTCTCACCTGTCAACCTAGCATCTGCCTGGTACTCTCATCTTCCATTACAATAATCTAATCTAGAAGCACAAAAACATAAAAGGCTGGTGAAAATCTTAGACACAGGGAATTTATAATAGATTTTTATGCAATGCAGAAGTAAAATAGAAGTAGCCAAGAGAGCAGGCCACAAAATACTGCATCAGTGAAAAGCTACCATATTTAGTATTCTGCAGTATTATACCATTTTGATAATTCCTTTGGTGATTTATAAATCTGCTAACATTAACTCTGTCTGGTGTAATTTGTGTAATACATTAATAATTTTTTAGTTTCACAGAACTTTTTCTGACATCATAAATTTATCTCCAGAAATGGTTTCAACTATGGCAAGGTACATTTTGATACAGGGGCCACAGTGCTTCAGCTGTGTTGTATTCAGTCAAAGCTTTGTTTCTGAAAATATTAATTTATCTTTTGAAAGTTGTTGGAAAAGTAGATACAAGTATTTCTCTTAGTGATTTTTCCTTCCTTCCTTCCTTCCTTCCTTCCTTCCTTCCTTCCTTCCTTCCTTCCTTCCTTCCTTCCTTCCTTCCT
>JANHGN010001258.1:0-25611 GCA_024605025.1 Megaceryle maxima | reverse complement strand
AACCTTTTTTTTCTCTTTAAAATCTAGCCAGCATTTTTCAACAAGCATATCAGAAGGTCTCCCATGCACCTCTAATATTTAAAGGAGATGTTGCAAAACTGACTTATTTCTTCTTTAAATAACTACATATTAGGCATAATAAATTAAATGCAGAAATTGAACATTAAGCTGATAGTTTTATTCATCTATCTATAAAAGCAGAGCAAACAGTTTGTTGCAGTTCTTGTATGTATGCATGTAATTCTTCTATACGATATTTCCCCTGAAGGGCCCCTGGGAAATTCCATCTTGCTGTGATACAAATGAAATGTCCTCTTGTAGTATACTGCATCATACTTCAGCAGCAGGCATCTTCCCAGTGTCCTTCAACCTATAAAGAACTGCAGAAAGTATGTGCCTGAGGGGAAACCTGGGAAGCTCTTGTTAAAATTCCATCACCAAATTAAGTGGAAGCTTAAGTGGTTTTCCACCCTCTGAAGCAAATTGCAGGTTCATGCAGAATGTGAAACCATCTCTTCCAGAGATAAATAATTTCTAGAGCTTTAATACAATTACCTTTGAAGAGCAAATATTTTTCCTGTTGGATAGGGCTGAACTGCATCAAAGGGCAGGTTAATACATGTGTCTCAAGGCTTTCTTATATTCCCTTAATTTTCTTGTTACTGTAGCTGTTGCATGGTTTAGATATATATATATATAGTGATACATTTGAAATTTGTGTTTTTTTTTTTTTTTGTCAGTTCTGTAATAATTTTGGTGAATAAAATAAATTTTAAGAAAATTGATAACCTAGCCTTTGCATTCCTGTAATACTTTTAATTTCTATCACACTCATTTTATTAAAAAAAAAAAAAAAAAAGAAATTGCAAGATTAGATGGCCTAGTTGTTACAGGTAAATAAAAGGTGTTCATGGTTTTCGTTATGTCTTTTATGTGAAAAATAGAGTTTTAGGATTGGAGAGATTTTTTTAAGAGATATGCAACAGTGATGACTACTTTTATAATATTTAATCCACTTACATTTGCCAGGTAGAATGTTATATATTCTATCAGGTTAACACAGACAGCATATTGATCTTTATTCAATATGCTTCTTGAAATATCTTTTTCTTATTTTGAAAAAATAAAAATAAAAATATATCCAAGTCTAGAATTATATATATAAGGAAACAATTTTTTAAGATTGTTGGATAGTAATAACCATAAAGAAAAAAAGTTTTTACATGCTGTGGTCAGAAGTGACCTCTGGAGATTATCTAACATAACCTTGTTGATCAGAGCAAGGTTAACCCATGTGCAGTTGGCTCTTGAGTATCTCCAAGGAAGGAGACTCTACAACCTGTCTGGGCAACCTGTGCTAGTGCTCAGTCACCCACAATGTAAAAACAGTGTTTTTCATATTTAGATGGAATTTTCTGTTTTGGTTTGTTCCCATTGCCTCTTGTGCTGTGACTGGACACCATTGATAAGAGCTTGGCTTCATCATATTCACAGCACTCCACTCTGTCAGATATTTAAACACATAATATCCATTACCCCCTCTCCACCACAGAGACCACAGAACAGTTCCAGCTCTCAGCCTTCCAGTGAAGTGTATCAGTCACTACTCTGGGTTTTCTAGAGCCTCCAAATTGCTGACAATGCACTTTAGCATCCTGTCATCCAGTTCACTAATGAAGTTGTTAAACAGTGTTGGACATTGTATTGGCCCTTGGGACACATGACTAGTGACCAGCCTCCAGCTGGAGTTCATGCTGCTGATCACAACTATCTGAACCCAGTTCAGTTTTCAATCCACCTCACTGTCCAACTGACCAGTTTCATCAGTTTTTTCCAACTCCATTGGAAAAACAACTGAGTTTTTCCAAAATTGCCATTGCTCAAGGACTGACTGGTTATCGGTCTGATGGTTTTTGTATCATTTATTGAGGTTTTGTTTTGGTTTCCTCTGACCAGTGAATTTTCTTTGCTTTGTCCTTCTAATCCTCTTCCCCACCCCACTGCAGATCACGAGTGTTCCTGTGAAAGAGGGACCTTGTGGTGCTTAGCTGTCCACAGGGGTTAACCTACCACATGCCCTCATCCACTGAGCAAGTAATTTGGTCAGGTACAATTTCCCATTTGTCAATCCATATTGACTGCTCCCAGTTATTGTCTTGTTCTTAAAGTGTTTGGAAACCCTCTCAGGATTATTTGCTCCATCATCTTCACAGGGATTCTGGTGGGGCTGATGAGTATGTAATTCCCTGTATTGTCTTTAGCTTCAGTCCTCCAAATGCAGCTGCTGATTTCTCACCAGTATTAAAGAAAGAATAATGAAAGCAATAACTCAGGTTTGATTCCAGTAACACAGTGATCCAAATTTACTCTTTCCTTAGTTCTTTTAAATATCTTGTTGATGGAGTATCTCTTGATCCTTCTTGCTATAAATAATGTGTTTTGGTTAAAAGGATGAGGAGAAAACCAACAAAATAACCAATCTATTGCCCTCCAAAACCCAAAAATGAAACAGTCAGGAATTTGTTTCTTTAATATTTCCTGGGGAATCCTTGCTGGCTGAAGCAGAGAAATATGGAATATGTTGTCATACCATCACAGAAGGTTTCAGATTACATTTGACTAGATACTGAGGGGATGGACAGAAGTGAGAAATGGTGAGTCTTTGATATGGAAATTTGTTCACTGTAGTGTCATTGTGGAGATGTTTAAATTCAGGTGAGAATGAAAGCTACAATTGAAGTAATAAGGTTTAAGAGACAATGACTTTGATGTATTATGGGACAAAGAATCACAGAAAGATAGAGCTGGAAGATATCTAATGTGACTATTTATCCCAATAATGCACAAGGCAGGAGAAAATATAGCTATGTTAATCCTACTGATTTTGCCTTACATATTTTAAAAGACTTTTTAAAAGACATCTGCTGATGCATATTCCACAGAAATAAGCAAATCTTCAGCAGATTCCGTATCAGATCTAGTTAGAGTGGAGGCATAGTAGCTTGTCTGGAATAAAATTGTACAATTTACTGTTAGGAACAGTGGGAATGTTATGATAAATAACTATCTCCTTGACTAAAAGCATTGTCCAAATATCTTTTATACAGACAATTTAAAGAACTACAAAAAACCCCTATGTGATGTCAGTCAATACACTCCTATTGACTTCAATAAAACTAAGTCAATTTACAGCAGCTGACACTCTAGCTCCAAATTTAATAGTTGAAACTCACCATAAAACAGAGAGGAGAAATTTAAGGAGGAAAACAACCCACAAAATTAAATTGATCTGCAAATGTGGAGTATTTCTCACCATAAGTAATTTGTTAGCAGACAGTGTCTCTTATAAAATAATTTCAAGAATCTCATAACAGTAAAGGAACTGAAGTGTCAGTTAGTTGCAGTTTGTATCTTTTACCCTTCAGCATCCCCCATATAAATGACTAAAAATAGGTTTTCTAATGATAAGCCTGCAAAATCCCCATAACAACAGAAGAACAAACAAATTGAACTGCAGTAAAACAGCATAAAGCAAATTTACTAGAATAATATGTAGGCAGTTCATCATCACAACTCTAGCAACATTTTAAGTAACAGGTTATCTGCTCCCTGGGCACACTGAAATTAGAATGAGTTCACAACAAACATGTTCAGGATGGAAAAAGAGACATCAGACAGGTGATTTAAATGTAGTTAGTTTCCTTTGTTTATCTTTTCCACTTCTTCCCTCATGTTTCCTCTGTATTTGAAGGGAAGATAGTTTTAATTTATAGACAGTCACTTTAGGTGCTAAGTTAGGGCATTTTATTGAATTTTCCTAGATAAGCTTCATGGGAATTTGTGTTTCATCTATGAAAGTTCATATTGTTTATTTATTGAACTAGATTATTAAAACAGCATATGAGTTAACTGTAAGTATCATGTGTTTGGTTTTTATGCTAGCTGCCCTTTTTTCAGGTGTATGAGTGATGTTTTCTGCTAGTTGCATGATAGAAGTTTATTATTCTGAGAATGAAAAACGTGTCACAAGCATTTAAAATCTGTTTAGGGGATCTGATGAATCTAATAGGAGAGCAGATGAGGTATCTTTTTTTTTTTTTTTTTTCTTTCTCTCCTTTCCTCTGCTATATTTCCTCACTCACTGGTGGCTTTTATTATGACAATTTATCTAGATCTAGCAGAGTTGAAGGGGAATATGGAGGAAGAATTATCTCTGTGTAGTTAATAGTTATGCTATGACATGAATGGTTGCTTCAGGTTGCAGAAAGAGTGGTAAAGCTGATACAGTTTCTAGTAATTGGATACATTTTGAACTGGTTCTATTCTCACTGAAAAATGGTGCAAATCAGGAGTAGCTCTGGTTACACATGTAAAACTAGTGAAGTTTTCTGAAGACTGGGACCAGATGCTATCCAAATTATAACCGATAAAATGGAGTGGTTTGTTTGTTTGTTTGTTTGTTTTCCACACTTGCAAAGGTATCTGGCTACTTGTTATAAACCTGTGGAATTTATAATTACTTCATATTACTAATAGTCACATCATTGACTGGATTAATTTTAATGATTTTTATACTTTCAAAACAATGCAGCTGTGATCTAAGAAGAATTATGAAGTACTAAGATTCTGAAAAATAATGTTGGAAACTGTGTTCTTACATCAAAATTTTCAAAAGAGAGTGATATTTTACTTATTCCTGTATGTCTAAATTGAGACACATTTAGACATACATTAGACTTTGTAGATATCTTGACAGAATGTATCTAGACACCTTCATTTTACCTTCCAAGGAAAGCTTGGGTGCATATCTTTATAAATGACCTTTACTTCCAAAAAAACTCAATATGTCATGATTCTTATTGTTAGAAAAGGGAAAAAAACCTAAACAAACAAAACAAACACCCCAACGCCCTCCCCCCAAAAAACCAAAAACATCAAACAAATGCAAAAAACCCAAGCAAACAAAAAGATGAGCCAGAGGGGATAGATCTGAAAAAGACTAGGGCACTCTGAGCAAATATTAAGTGGAAGATGATGTTCTGAAGTCTCACATTTCTGTCTTAAAGAAAATAGTGTAGAGATTTTATTCAGCAGCTCTATAACACATAATATTTTTTGCTTAACTCTAACATTCACTGTACTATGCAATTCTGTCACTGCCTGTACTCAGAGAAGCTTCATGGTCAGCATAAAAGACAATGTACAGCCAGAAACTTAATATCTCCAGAACACACATAATACAAGGTCATCTACTGACACAATGTAAACATTGTTTATGGGATTGCATTTTTCCTGCACAGTAGGTGACCTTGAGTAGATGACAAAATACTGGGAGATGGGCTAATGTGAATTTGTATATATCTAAGGAAGACAGACTTTGAAACAGTGTCTCTACTTTTTACAAGTGTTTTACCTTCTAGGACATCCAAATTGGGCAGGAATTGTCTATGAGTATGCTCATAGCATTTACTTACAGCAATTTATTTGTCCTTGATCACACCTTTTGGATGTTACTATCTGTGGATCATCCTTAAGAGAGGATCACAGGTGGATGGAAACTATTGCTTACAGCCTTGAGTATATTCTCTTACACGTATTTGTTTTTAGTGTTTTCTTATGACTCCAGACTGGTTTCTTCCCATCAACTCAGTTTTTTGAATCATTGCTCTAACAAACCAATCCTACATGAACTATAGATAAGACTTGGAAATCACATGTGGTTCTGAATTCCACTTAAGGGACAACTTGCTTTAAAGTGAGAATTTGGTACACCTAACTAATAGAAAACCTGTTCTTTATGGGATACAGATAGGTGTAAATGAACTTTGGATAGTGCTTCATGGAACCTGGAGTCCACAGTTAGGCTTACAGAATCTTACTATTAGTGAGTGTGATAAGCTAACATCTTCTGAGTACACTGAAGAGGAACTTTAAGTTCAAGAAAAGTTTCTATTGCTTGCTAAATTATAAACAGAATATAAAAAACCCAACCCAAACCAAACCGAAACCAAACCAAACAACAACAACAAAACAACCAAAACAAAATACAAAACAAACACACAAAAAACCCCACAAAACCCAAAGATTAGCACTCACCAGCTGCATGGTATAGAGAACAGGTAGGTAAAGCATGTGTGCATCTGTGTGTATAAATGTATGTGTGTCTATGTGTGTATCTTAAGAAAAAAAATATTCGTTTATATGTAAATATGTTTTAAATTTTGTGAAGATCTGCAATAAAAAGTAAGGAATGATTCTGAAATTATCTTTACTATCTAGACCTTTATAGACTTTTTCCATCAATAGCTTTAGTAGTACTAAATATATTAAAAAAAAAAATCTAAAATCTGCTCACTTTATTTTATAAGGAAAAAAAGCATCCATACAATGAATTACACCTCTCATTATTCAATATCATTATGCAATCTTAACTTACATTCAGTGTTCTAATAAAGTTGTTTGAATTTTCCTATGTGGCTTTGTATAATTTAATGTTTCTCATTACGGGCCAGATATCTGCTGCTTCACATCTGACCAAAGTAAGACATGAGTATTATCTAGCCCTGAGCAATCATTGCTTGGAATAAAATTGTACAGTGTCCTTCTGCCCATTTGGGATGGAACAGCTGTTTTCCTAACTTTTCCTCCTGTCATTGACAATCTGGAGATGATTGTAAAAAATTAACAAGTATAATACTAACCTTGACCAAATTTCTGTATTCCAATGCCTTTTCTGTTACTGTGGAAGGCAGACCACCTAATTTAGACATCTATTGTACTTAAGTTTTCTGCAGTCTTTTTAAACAATCTTTCCTAAATTAAATGCAGGACTTGGCTGCAGAGCTTATGTATATGCATGTAGAGTATCTGAGGCATCCATCCGCACAAGACAAGAAGATACATCACTCCTGCATCCTCCTGTCCTCTTACACAGCACTGCTCTGGGAGTCCTATGTTTTTTTGAAGCTGTAGCTGGATATCATGTGTGCTATTGCACAGCATCTAAAATAATCATGAAGGATCCATGTGTCAATGTATTAGCAATTGAATCTTGCCATAACTGTCTCAAATCATTTTCAACAGCCAATGAAGAAGACTTTCAGAGTGTGACATACACCATCAAAATGTAAGTAAATATATCAGACTACTGGGACTAGGTAAAGAACATATTTACATGTGAGAAGATTAAAGAAAAAAAGAAGACTAAAAAGACAGAAAGGTAGAGTAGAATTACTTAAAATTTGAGGAAAGAGAAAGAGCTATCTGTGATAATATAGGTTATATTCCTTGCATTTTTGAGAATGGAACAAAAAAAGAAAGTTATCTTTTCAAATCCTCTGTTGTCAGAGCAAATCTATATGTATCCTTCCTCCTGAGAGTGCAAGAGAACTACTCCCTATTAGTCCTGTCTCTTTCAGCTCAAAAGTTAGAGGTCAGTGGAGGAAATCTAACCATTTTAGCTGTGAATGAGTCATGGATGACAACACAAATGAAAGTGATGAAACTTGCAGGAAAATAAAGTATTCAACCAATAAAAATCCACTAGGAAAAATATTAATTTAGCATTCACGCATCTAAAAGAGATGCACTAAAGCAGGCTTTTCACTACACAGTAATAATGAGAAAATAAATTAGCAAATTATTGGTTATTAAAAGAAACCCTATGAGTTGTGCAATGAGTTAAATTTATAGAAAAATGATACAATATTATACAATTAAAGAATGAAGTATAATGGTTATGCACAAGGGGACTAAATTAAACTTGCATGGATTCTTTTATTTCACTCCTGATTTTTTCAATCAATATATTAATATACTTCATCCTTTTTTAGTTGCTTATATCACAGAAGTCTATTTTCTTCTAGCTTTAGCCTGTTTCTTAAGAAGAGTGTGAAATAAATATAGAGTCTTAGGGTAACTAAGCCCTGAATCTCAGCTTCAGTGAAGAATTATTAAATTAATTTGTCTGCCCACAGATAGACATCTAAGGCTATATATGTTGTACTACAGTATCCTACCCTGCCTTCATCTGCCAGTCCAGGAAGACATCAGTCTGCTGTAAAGGTTGTGCTGATTTGTCCTTGGATATCTTAGTTCTTCTCAAATAAGCTACTTTTTAAGTAACTTACTTGAACACCTTGAATATGACTGGTTCCTGCATTATATCCTGTATGTATATGGAAGGCACCTCTATAATAATATTTGACATTGTTACTCCCACCCTTCTCAAACTCATTTTGTATGTTCCCCAGAGAAATATACTGTGAAGATATGATGGGGAAGGTGTGTTTCCAGGTAGCCACTAGAAGCAGACAATACAGCAATAGAAAGGGGACAGTGCCTGGTGATAAGGCTGAAAGAGAAAACACTGGCTAAGCAATGCAGTTGGACTAAAAGCTCCTGTATCTGACAGAAATCCTGGTTTCCCCTTATGCAGGTCGTACCTGGCCAGACTGTTCTCACTCATGGCTTCATTCCTTAGCCATTACCTGCCTTAGTCTACATCCTCCACATCTTACCAGTCTCTGAGGAGCTCCTTATCATAGGACACATGCCATCCTACAGGACTCAAACCAATTGTACATCTGGCAAGAGTGTCTGCCCAGCTAAAGTGTGCTGGGCATACAGTATGCAGCAAGCAGGGGTTCTTCAGCCCACTCTGTGTGTTTAATACAGAGTATTTGTTTGCAGATACTACAAAGATTACTAGTCTCTCTCGGATATTTTTGTATCCTAAAGAATCTGTAGGTATCCTTTTTAAATTTTTTTGGGGGGTAATAATTTTGTAATTTATTGAGTGTACTTAACTCCATCTAATAAAAACTTAGGAGCATCAAACATTTAAGAAAGAAATACTATAGGAAACTGTGCTTACATCTTACTGTTTTTTGATGTTGTTGTTCCTCATTTGTTTGGTTTTTTGGGGGAGGATTATGTTGTTTGGCTTTTTTTCTTGACAACTGTAAGTTGTATACTAAGAAGAAATATATTTTTAATTTGCATCTCCTGTGTACTTCCATATTTGGTGGTATTTTTAAGCGCTCTGTTTTTCCACTCATGAGTTTTCTTCATTCAACTCTGCTAAAATATCATTCCCAATAATGTATTAGAGTCAAGGAATCTAAAAAGTTTCTTTAAGTGATTAAAGGTATAAAGGGATGAACTCTACATGAGAACTCATTTCAGCCAGCTTTTGTGGGAAGTTTCATAATAGCACAGTTTTACAACTGATAAACGTAAAAGTTATACAGATACTTTCTAGGTCCTTAAACAAGAAATGTTGTTGGGATTGTAAACTCTATATGGCAGAAATGAACAGAAGTATATTCCCCTAGATACCTGATATTTCCGTAGAAACCTCTCTGGTGCATAACTTTACAGAAACACAGAAAGCAAAATTGGGTAATACTTCAAATTTCTTTCCAATACCATATTACTCACCAAAATCCTCATTTCCCTTCCTTGTCCCCTAATTACTGGATTGTACAGAGCAGTGCTGCAGCTGTATTTGAATTGTACATGTGCTGACTTCCCATATTGTGCTGATCCAATACTAGGCACTCTAAAAGAAAGATAGATGTCATGATGATATGTCAGCTTTTCTGTGACTGAGGGAGCTTAAAGGACCACTGTCCACTTTCAAGACAATTTTTCTTGAAAGTTGGTGGAATTTTGTATCTTTCAAGTCTTCAATATTTGTTACAATTTGTCAGTGGACTTGAGGGTATCAGGTAAGTGACTGACAGGCACATGGCTAAACATAGAGTACCAGAATGTCCTATTTCAGTAGGAAGCTGAGCTAAAAATATAGCAGTGTGAAGATGATCTTAATTGATTTGGGGGCAAAATATTTATTTCTAGTGCTATGCTTCTGCTTGGCTATGCATCCTCAAAAGTGAACCTCTGTGTCAGACAGCAAAACAGAGAAATTTGTTACATAGCAAACAAACTCTACTCCAATATTAACAACCTGAACAGCTGTTAAAGTATTACTTTAGTCCATAATTGCCTGTAATTTTTTTCATCATCCAATGTAAATGTTACCACTCTGCAGTTCTGTATCTGAAAAAGAATATAGTATATAGCATAAAAGCAATTGTGATACTGAAATCACACAGCCTTACAAATAAAACTTGGCATAAAGAACATTTCAAAGATGAACAAAAAATGACTAAAGAAGGCAATTGGGAGACCTATTCCTCCTATATATTTACTTGGGAAAAAAAAACCCCAACAACAACAACAACAAAACAACAACAAAAATACCCCACAACAGCAAAAAGAACATAAACTAATTTGATTTTTAATTGAATTAAATCACAGGCTGTCAAAGCTGAATTTTGTATTTGGAGCACATGTAATTTAACTCTTCTGGGATAAAGACTGTGTATCATGCTGTGATATTCAAAATAAAACCCCTTCTATTGGGCTCTTATCTAGAATTAGCATATAGACACATCAAGTAGCCTATTCCAGTTGAATACATATTTGAAGGGATTATTTAACTGTCCCTCTCCACTCATTTCCCGTGATCAAGGTATAAAATATCTTGTAATGAGCCTGAGCAGAATTCAGTGAACAACAAAATATGTATTTAGAATGGATTTTAATGTGCATATTACTTCAGTAACTAAGAGCTATGGGGGACAGTTCAATTATTGAGAAAGAATCAAAGACTGATGTGATTTACAAGGCATGGAAATGGGAGCAAATAGGGCTAACTGTGGAGGGAGTGTCAGAGGAAAAACTATCCTAGTTTTCGAAGAAAATATGATTCTCTATAAAATGGCTAGGTCTGACTGTAGAGGTGAAACTGGGTTAGGTTTTTTTGTGTGCAGATTTGTCAGGATTAGCCTAACACAGACACATGACAAAGAACAAGATTGGTCAATGTAAGAAAACTTGTCACCAAAAGTGAGATGAAACAAAGGATTTGTACTGCAGGCAGCAAAGGAGAAGGAATTGGGAAGTTGATACATAAGTTTGTCAGAAAGTGAAATCAAAACAGGTTACATTTCCCTCTCAAGGTCCCTCAGTAACATCAAAAGCTTTCAGCTATTTCTCTCAATATTGTAGATCATACCTCAGTGAAAGCAGTCTGGATTATTGGAGGATTATGGGCCAGGGAACACTCACATCCTTGTGCAGCTGTCAGAAACATTTGGTATCAACCACCATTTGTCCAGAGTGTGTTTATAGTCAGTAAAGCAAAACCCAAGGCATTTGTGTTCAGTTATATATTAAACTGGTAGAATTTCTGCTTCTTGACCCTGACATCTAAGCAAAAAGCACTATGGTTTGCTTGTACTTTCTCTTTGTTAGTCTTTGTGGGTTCTGGTGATTGTATTTACTTTCTCAGGAATACATTATGATAGTGATGCAAACTGGATTTCTCACTGTCTTCAGTATGTTTTTAACTTACCAGGAATGACCTAGACAATGTCTACTTCTTATTGCTTCTGCCTCCTTTGATTTCCTTCTTTCTTAGTTAGCATGGAATATAGCTATCCTCTACTGAAGTAGAAACTTCCTTGTAAATAATCCCAAATAAAAATCCCCAGTCTTTCTATAGTGTTACACAGGTTAAGCTTTGAAATGACATAACTGAGAGTAAGGAGATGTATGAGGTCATCCTGAAGGGAGCATCTGGAAGTGCTGTCTTGCTATGGGACAGGACAACCCTGAAAATCTTTTCATATAAATAATGCCACATCATTTTGCTACTTAGTGCTGCTTATTCTCCCAGTTACATTGTTCTTGCCTAAGAAGTATAATGCAGAAAGAAGTCTTACCTGTTTCACAATTTTTCCTTTTACTTCTGTGAAGTGGATTCCTGGAGTGTCTCAATGTGAAAGACATTGTATTGTTTAGTTTTCACATAGTACAATTTGAAAGAGTTCTTTGAAAACCTAAATATTAACAACTCCACAATTAAAAATATTTTGTTTGGCTTTTCTTATTTTATTTTTACTTGAGGATAATTTTTATTTACTTTGCGCTTAAGAAATAGTTTGAACATGATGGGGATGCAAAAATATAATTTCATCTGGCAAAATGGAAGATGAGAAAAAGGTCAATGATTGGAAACTCATTTTTACTATGGGCACTGTAAGCACATTGGCAGCTTGGTATTAATTTTAGCTTTGTCAAGAAAAAATTACATTGTTACAATGTCTCTATTAAAATGTAAGCCTCTGGTAATGTAATCTTTCCAGAGTTTGTTAGGGCTTTTGTTTTTGTTGGTTTTGTTTGTTTGTGGGGTTTTGTTTGTTTGTTTTGTGGTTTTATTTGTCTGTTTTGTTGTTGTTGCTGTGATTGTTTTGTTTTGTTTTTAATACATTATGCATTTTATAAAAATCTATGGCTATTAATGAAGGTAGAAATATGTACTTAAGCATTAATGTGAATTAATGTTATGGTTCATAGTTATATTCATAAAACAGAATTCTCTGTATGAAAATATTTTACTATTTGGTGATTCCTGTATTACAAAAATAACTACTGTTGCAGTAATTAAATTCCTATCTCATCTATGGGCTTTACCTATATTTTCAAGATAACTGAGAATCCAAAATGTTTTGATGTGTTTTTTTTAAGATGAGCTAATGATTTTTACCAATATATGTAGTCTGAAGTGTTTATGGTATTATTAATACTGACATTTCTAGATGAAGACTACTAGAGATGTATTTCAAAGACACAGATAAGTACTACTTTAAACTTTTAGGAACTATGAATTTACAAGCAACTTGTAAGTTTTATGATTTTTTTTTTTTCTTTATAAGTATTGCTTTTTGGATCAAAGAGAATGACAACAGAAATTTATTTCCACATTGTGTTGTTCCAAGTTGGAATAAAAAAAAAAAAAAAGAGGCTGAGAAAGCAGCATTAAAATTAGTTTTAATTTAATGGGAACAAACAATGCAAAATATATATTTTTTCAGAAGCAAACAAAAGCATAAAACAATTCCAGAGTTTACTATGATCAGTTATTAACTGGTGCTTCCAGTAATAATATTGAATGTTATCTCAGAATGTACAGCTAAGTATTTCTAGCTGATTTTTAATTTTGTTGCCATTTGTTAATTTTGAATAGTGTTTGCTTTGTATGGGTTGGTGAGATTGTGTCAGACCAACACGAGTGAACCTTCCTCAGGTAGACTCAGGCCATTCTGTAATGCTAAATCAGAGGGGATGAAGAGGAACACTGGATCAAAGGTTGTCCACACTTCTTAATTGTTTAGTCTGCTCTTTTACTCTGCTTTAAATCCTTCCAACTATATCTTTTTCAATAGCACCTTTAAAAGGTGCTATGTATGAACTGTATGAATTATAACAAACCTTTCCATGTTTAAAAATGAGTACTAGTAAAATCTAAGAGCTTCCCCAGACACAATGTCCTGGTTTGAGTGAGAAGAGAACTAATTCTGTTCAGTGATTTTACTTTTCAGTTCAGTTCTTCTAAGTGCACTTTCTGAAGTTAGCAGCTTGTTTTCACAGACAGTGTCTGCTGCTGGCAGTGATAACACCCCATGTTTAGAGTTACTACCAAGGATTGGTGCATAGACCAAGGCCACTGCTGGATTTTGTGTACCACATTGGGGGGTGCAGGAAAGTGAAAGGCCACACCTGCAGGGAGAAGCAGACAGGACAGGTGGCTCCAAACTGACCAACGAGCTTTTCTATCCCATATACGTCACTTTTGGTATAAAGCTGAGGGATCTGGAGTGTTTATATCTCTCTAGGAGCTCCCGGGCTCTTCTCCCCTCTTGGACTGCTTTATCAGTTTGGCTTGGCTTGGCTCAGGTCCTCTTTCAGTTCCTTCTTTGGAGCATCCAAGGAGGACTCTGTCCATTCTGGCTTCAATCCCAATCAGTGTGTTCCTGAATCCTGTACCAGAATCCAGCACCTGAGCACAGCTTCCATCTGCTGCGGGGCCCAGTCTGGGACTCCCCTGGTTCCTGCTCCACAGCATCAGTGACAGTGATGCAATTACCATCAAGGGGGTTGGCTTCAATACTGGTTTTGTACATATTTGTATATATTCTATTTTTATTATTATTATTATTTTCATTAAAGCTGTTCAAGTTTCCTTTTCTGATGGCTAAGTCACTCTCCCTTATTCCCTTTCTCTTCCCCCTTGTGGAGGGAGAGGGGTTAACAAAGAGTGTCTGTTATAGGTCTAAGGGGCTGCCCTGACCCTAAACTGTGACACACAGTGATGGTCTGCACCAATTATTTGCACATATTTATATTTGCAGCAGTGATAAGTGTAAAGTTAACTTTATTTATTTATTTATGTTACTGTACTACATTGAGCTGGGATTTACGCTTCAAATGAGGGGTGAACAACCTGCAGAGAGTATAGTCAAATACTCCACACTTCAGACTACAAGTAAACATGCAAGTGACCAGAGGAATTGGGAGGCTAAACATAAACACACACACGTATTTGAAACATCAATGCTCCTTATTGTTTTTGAGGTTATTTTAGACTGCTTTTTCACTGTCGGGTATAAGTGGAAATCCCACACATAAAAACTATTATGAATGGGTATGAGGAGAAAATAACTGATTTCAGCTAGGCTCCTTGGCATGGGCATGTATCTTAGAATACATGTAATAACAGTGCTATCAGAGGAAATATTTTCTTTGATAGAGAAATGTTAAAGGAGGACAATGTTTGTGAAGTTGTTAAATCCATCATAAAATATAAGCAAGTTTTATTTGAATAGGACTTAATTATACTATAAAATTTCAATTTTGTCAACCAGGTGAGAACTTTAATGCAAGAAAAATAGCATTTTGCTTAAATTGCTTTGAACAATTCACATGTTGCCTTAATATGGAGAGGACAATTCACCTGAGAACAGTAAGTGAATTCATTCATAATTTGTTAAGTTTTGGGTTGATTTTACAGTCTTCTTGCTGAAATATAACTAAAGAAGTACCTATATCTCGTGTCAGGGTTTATTCTCATTATTTTAGCTCTCCAGACATCAATAACTTGTCCCTTTTTCCAAGAAACTTGAAACATAATTGCCTATATCAAACTAAAGAAAGAAGAAGATATATTCCCTTCTTTTCATTCACGTGCTATTACTACTTTCATGAAAACTTTGAAGGCAGAGTTGTGATATATTATACCAATTTTGCAATGCTGCAATAGTGTGGTGCACAATAAAAAAAAGACTTGTAACAAAAGACAGAAAAATAAGTCATCCACTCTTACTTCTTTTTTTCCAAAATAATCTCCAATCACAAGAGAAAGTTGTGTTCAAGCTTCAGTACATTACTGGGACATTCCCATTGTGTGGAAAGGCACTTTGAATAGCTTGCAAGTACCTATTTTATTAGATTTTTTTTTTTTTAAGTTTTTCACATAGTCTATGCAAATTGTAATTTAATTTTAAATGGTCCAGTTGCTCAAAATAAGTCAGTATTTAATAATACAGCATATCCCAGAGACCAGGCAGGAAAAAAATGAGAATGTAGGTTCAATATTTTGCAGTTTTGTAATTTTTACTGAATATTTTATGAAAATTTGTTTCTTGGTTAGATGTCTAAAAGTAAATCCCTTTCTAATCCACTAAGAAGCACAGCTAGTTCTGAAAGGAAGGAAAGCTCTAACCTATGCCTTGAAGTTGAGTTATTTGTACATCTGAAAAAAAGAAGGAATGTTTTGAACTATAGAGGCCAATCAAACAGATCAATGTCTCACTTCCACCAAAAGAAAACCTTGAAATGAGTGTGACTGTTATATAAAATGTGTTGTGTATAGTATATCATATTTATGTAGTATAATTTAAAAATATTTCAGCATAGCTTGCATTGAATAATAAAACAATGTGGTTATCTTCCCAGTGCTTAGAAACCTACCATAAATAAATATTTTTAAGAAATATTTACAATATAAAAAAACCTGGAAGCTGAATGTTACTCTTGAGTTTTGTGCAGAAAGTACAAGCAAGGTATATATTACTGGATGAACGTTTATAGAGACCTCATTAGCATTAAAATGAATGTTTTATTCATGACTGCATGTGCAGGACTATAAAAATCCATCATGACCTCACTGAGTTTTGGAATGGAGGTAGCAGAGCCTTTCTTTAGGTTGTATTTCTATCATAAATGATTCATATGTAATTTTTCCATCATAACCATGAAGAGGTGCTACATTTCTGTGCCTTTATTGGAACCTCAGAGAATTTATCTTCCCTTATGAATAACACCTGTACATTTATCTGATTTACTTGTTATTCTAGTGTAGTTTCCCTAAGACATTTTAAAATAAGTTGGTTCTGATGGATAGAACTTGGTAAAATTTAAACATTTTTACAACAGAGGATTTTCATAGTTAAATTCAGTGCCAGTGTAGCCAGAATCCTTCACTATGTGAGTTAATTATTCATCATTATATATATAAAAATTTATCTACATTTGGCAGCAACTTTACCTGACTTCCTGTTCATTAAGTTGGACTGCTTTTATGCTCAAAGGTGATCCTCAACACTGATGAGGCTTCCTTGGGCCCCTCATCCCTTCAGGGTCTTATTCCATGGGTCTCTTCTGCATACAGTTTTCAAGAGGTCAAAGTCTGCTCTTCTGAAGTTCAGGATTTTTGGGCTTGCTCTTCACCCTCTTCCCCCGTCTCAGGATCCTGAACTCCATGATCTCATGTACACTGCAAGCCAAGGCTACCTTTGACTTTCATATCCCCAGCAAAACCCTACTTGTTGGTGAATATGAGACCTAGCAGAGCACCTGTCCCTGTTGTCTCCTTAATTACATGGAGGTGGAAGTTATCATTAGTGCATTCCAGGAGCCTCTTGGGTTATTTATGTCCTGTTGTGTTGTCCCTCCAACAGATACCAGGGTGGTTGAAATCTGACAATCAGGACCAGGATCTGCATATATATAGCCTTCCTAACTGCCTCTAGAGAGCCTCATCCTCTTGTTCTTTGCAGCCTATAGCAGACATCAACTATAATGTCACTTTTGGCATCCTCTCTTTAATCTTAAACCATAAAATCTCTATCAGTTCCTCTTCCACCTCCAAGCAGAACTTCACATACTCCAGATGCTCTCTCACATTAAGGGCAAGTCCCCTTCCTCATCTTCCCTTCCTGTCCTTCCTAAAGAGTCTGTATGCCCCCTGCCATTGCAACACTCCAGTCATGGTAATAACCATCCTACCACATATCCATGACCCCGACAAGATTATAGCCCTGCAACTGCAC
The DNA here is from genome assembly GCA_024605025.1 of Megaceryle maxima. Taxonomy (NCBI): domain Eukaryota; kingdom Metazoa; phylum Chordata; class Aves; order Coraciiformes; family Cerylidae; genus Megaceryle; species Megaceryle maxima. The sequence goes on along the minus strand of JANHGN010001258.1, from coordinate 8,371 downwards.
TCAGATCTCTGACTCTTCATGGTTTTTCCCCATACCGTGTACATTAAAATACAGGCACTTAAGAGGGCCACTTGATTGTTTTCCCAGAGAGAATTTGAAATATTTGTCCATAATGGTACCCTGTAGACAACTCCTTGCCCACCCAAGCTTCATTTTGTTGACTTTGTGATCTCTTCCCTTCATGCCACGTCAGGTACTTTGCTGAGAAAAATCTGTCCACTCCCTAAAAATACTGCTGGCTGCCATCTTCCTCACTGATCATTCCTAATTTAAAGCTCTCCTAATGAAGTCAGACATATTTTCTGAGATGAAAAGAAAATTTTTTTTTTAAAGGAAGTTGATTCTTTTTCTGTTTTTCCCTGTAACTCTATTTTTAATTAGTTACAGATATTGGAAAAGCAGTCTAATCATATATTCTACCCCCATAGTTGCATATAGTACATCATTAAATCATATTCTAAATGGACTTTCTCTCTGAAAGTATACTTCACTTGTACTGGGTCTGACTGGGATAGAGTTAATCTTCAAAGAAGGTTGTACATGGCACTATTTTGGATTTTTGCTGAAAACAATGTTGATAATAGCAACACAGGGATGTTTTAACTGTTGCAGAACAGTGCTTACACAGAGTTAAGGCCTTTTCTGCTTCTCATGCTGCCCAATCAGCAAGTAGACTATGGATACACAAGAAGCTGGGAGGGGATGAAGGCAGAACAGCTGACCTAAACAGACCAAAGGGATATTTCAAGCTATGTGATGCCCTGCTCAGAAAAAAAAAAAAAAAAAAAAAAAAAAAAACAGCCGTGGAAAGAAGGAAAAAGGGAGAACACTCAGAGTTTTTCTTCCCAAAAAACTGTTATGCATGATGGAGCCTCACTGTCCTTGAGATGGCTGAACACCTGCTTGACAATGGGAAGCAGTGAAGGAATTTGTTGTTTTGATTTTCTTGCATGTACAGCCTTTGCTTTATCTATTAAATATATTTTGTAAATATATACCGTACATGTAAAACATTAAAGATTATCAGAATATATTTTTGCATTTCTGCTTGCATTTTGCATATATAGAAAATAAATTGTGGAATGTAAGTGGAAAGGAAAGCTCCTTAGCCATTTGCCACTTGTGTAAATGCTTAGAATAATAAAGCTTTGCTTTTGACCAGGATCAAAAATTCTGCTTCAGACTACTGAAGTTAATAAATATCAGCATCAAGGGAGTTTGAAGTTTATTCTAGTATCACATTTTTGTCAACAAACTGCAAATGCAACCATTAACAATGCAATATAACATGGCTATATTAGATTATATTAGCTCTATTTTTATTATTGTTTAGTCACTCAAAAATTCCTGTACCTGTACCTTTACCATATGACCTAGACCTTCACATTAGTGAGGATGATAGAAAATGTGTTTGTTGTTTCAGGACAGTGGCTTAGAGGTGGCTGCTTTCATGATGACCTTATTTACCAGGCATATTCATCTATGGTTTTGGAAGGACCATTGTGGAGCATTAACATGTCTAGGGTAGACCTTCATATAGCTCTATTTCAGAGGCAGGAAAAAATGGCAATATGCACAATGAAATTAGAAACCTGATGTTGGGCACTCTTTTTGAATTAGAAACTACACATTTTAAGGCTTTAGAATCCAGAAGCAAAATAAATCTTTCAGAATCACCTGTTCAATTCCTCTTGCTATGCAGCACCCATATACCAAGAAAATAATCACATACTTAGATGAATTTATGCTCTGTGTGTAAGTAGTAATTTTTTTAGTGAAGAACTAATCCTTCACAGCTCAGCTGGTTCCTCTGTGGGTTGCTGGCTTCTCCCAGTGTCTGTTCCTTTCCACTCTGAACTAGAGTATAGTAGAAATACACCACAGAACTGCTACCTATTCTTTCTTCTGAAGAACTGACACATTATGCAGATGCATTTCACTTGGTCGTGTGAAGGAAATTTGCTTGGCTCTTAACAATTTTTGTATTTTCTACTTTCTGATGATATTGGGGGGGGGGAATTCCTGATAATATAGTGTATATATCTAGAATTAAGCAAAAATCAGATTTTCTATTCTATAGATAAACTGAAACAGAATACAGAACTACTACTCTTTCTGTTAATTACACCCCTTTTAAACTGTTTATGATACTGAAGTTCTGTAACTGAAATTTGTGTTTCACCTGGCTGTTTAAGCTGACACCCAAGTTATTTCGTCTTGAAACTAATTTTCTTGTAGAGATGTGCTATATCTGAATAACTAGAAATAAAATGTAGAAGACTTAATGTTACAGAATGCTTCAAATCCAGAGGTTATAACCAAGAAGCTTCAGAATCTAAAACTTAAGGATCAAGAAACAAATTAAAGCAAATTTAAAACATCCATTTGATTATTGAATCATGTTAATGAAATGTAATGAAATACATAATCAAAAATATTTTACATTCAATTTAATTTTATCTGTACATAAGTAAGTATACATACAACTCACATACTGTGCAAATTATAGGTATCATATGGTATAAAAGTACAAGTATGATAAAGCAATTGAAACTATTTTATTATCAAGAAAGGGATTGTAAAATAAAGCAAATTAATTATGTATCTTATATCTTCAATGTTGAATCAAGACACACACTGCAGATATTATCATGTGGCATGATACAACTATAAAGTATTGTATCAAGATAATTATCCCACGCCTCTAGTGTGTTAAATAGCAAAATAAACCTGTTTAAAAATATGATGTTATTTTAGCCCACAAAATTTTGGCATTCAGCTCAATGACATTTCAATTAAAATTCTTTTTATAACCTGAAGTTGCAATGATTGTTTTATAAAATAACACAGATATTTTTTCTTTTCTAGTAATTGTATCTGAATTGCTAGTATCTGTATTACCCATTTATTGTTACCAGAGGCTGGTTATTACTGTGCACACTGCAGTGAGAGATAGGGGACAGTAACTAAACATACATTTTGACTCAAGGATTATGTGTAAGTGTTTTTCTTAGCTTCATGAACTCTGTCAGTATAGACCCTGTAGACCGTGTATATAATTTTTTATTCTTTATTGCAACAGGATGAGGATGTGTGGAGATCGCTTTTCTCTCAAATGTTTTCTTTCTGTATTTCATTCTGTATTATAGTTGTTTTAAAAAGACCAGATGTGAAGTATAGAGATTGGCTAAGATCACCCCAAATGTATTTGCCACTCAGGAGTTCATGATATTTGCACAAGGGCTTTCCTGGGGAAGAGAATACAGGAAGAGATCAAAGATGTTCAAGCCAAACATATGATGAATAAGATACATTCCGTGTTTATACAGTTCTTGTATATAGATTTCAGATAATATGCAAATACAGTAACAAACATAGTTTCAAAAAAATGCTTGATAAGAATAATACAAGATAATGAGCTCATTATCTTGTTATTATCTTGTTATTATCATGATCAAAAGTTTCAGATGTGTCTGTTCTTGCCGTGAATTTGGCTGACTGAATTAAAATGTAAAAAAAATAAGCTCTGGATAGCTCATTGTTTTCCCCAAGGCTAGAAACTGCTACTTTTTACTACAAGAAATATTCCACCTGGGTAATAATTTAAATATATGGACAAAAAGTATCTATCTTCTATGAGGTGAATCAAAGTCAAATCCATCATTTTGACTGTACATCATGTATGGTAGCTATAGATCTCAGGCCTTTTATAATTAGCAAGTTTATGAGGAAGTAATGGTCCATTATTCTCTACTGAATTGTTTGAAATTTGTCCTGTCTTTAGAAAGGGCAACTTTCAAATTCATAAGTATATTGGTAGGTATATCTTGAATTAAGCTGTTCTGAAACCAGTCAAGGTGATAGTAACAGTAGAACAAAACTCAACCAAACCCAGGCTACAATCTTCACAATAATTCAGATTTTTAAATCTCGATTTAAATGATGAAACTTTCCACTTAACACTTAACCCCTTAAAGTAAATTAACTGATTTCCTCTCTTTCAAATTTTATTTTGTTTTCTATTGCAGAAAGTGAAAAGAGAAAATTATCTTATCATTTCTACAAACTACTCTTGAGAACATGTATGAACACATAATTACAAGGTTTTTTAACATATGATGAAGAAAGATCTGATGATTTAATCTGGAAATAGGGGTTATGTTTAAAAAGAGTGTGATTAATATTTAAAATTAACATGCCCAAAGACTGATTATATTCTGTAAACAGAAATTGTGGGGTTAAATTGACATAATTGAATACATCTTCACTGACTGAAATAAATGCTTAGCATCACTTGACTATACCCATGGGTATGTAACTCACCTATAGTGTATAGAGTTACTATGCATTCATTTTTTTTCCTGGTATTATAGAGTAAGATTTCACTGCCTTTGTCATCTTCATTCTGACAGTTTTTGATATACTTTGCTGTCCATTTTTCTATTTTTAAATCACTTATGGATGCCAACAATGCTTCATATTGATCTCCCAGCTTGAACCATCTAATGTTGTTTACAGACAACAGTGTAATTGCAGAAATTGGTCTTAGCTTATTGGGACTATAGTTCAATTAAACATAATTTACTTTATGAAAATAGAAACACAGTGAAAGAAAGATTTATACTGGTCAGAAAAAAAAAAAATATTTTTTTGCTTTGCAATAAGTTTTCCTCAAGACTTAATTTTTTTTTCCCCCAGTATTTAACTAGTAGTTATTTAAGGTCATCTGATGAAGATTTTCTATAGATATTAATTTATAATTAACAGTGTGTTTTATGAATTGTCTTTTGGATGAAATAAAAACTAAGCCAAGTCAAGTGCCAAACAGTAATTGCATCTAATTTTAAAGTATTTGTTCATCAGCTTGTGTATGTGGCTCCCTGCACACTTTGTTGTCATTAAGATGCCCCAGGGAATCAATTTTGAATAAATCTAACTGAATAGCAAAGCCATACTTGAGATTAATCCTCTTTTTTTGAAGAAACAATTAATAGGGATACACATGCCAAATCTATTCAGTCTGCCCACAGTAATAATTGTGATCCTTGTTAAGAATATGAAAACAGAAAGGTATAAAACCTAGTTTGCATTTTACATTCCATAACTTTGCACAAAGTATAATGAGCTGTGAAACTATCTCAAAATTTACATCAGTTTAAAAGACAAGCTTGAGTAAGTTGAGTTTCACTGCTTATAGTAAAACAAGAAGAAAATTAATATGGAAATTCTACACTTGTCTATTACAATGAGTTAGTTTTCAGTCTCAAAGATTTATTTACTTATTTAACCTTGTTAATACTTTAAAATAAATATAATTGTAACATCTGAGAGTTCTGACAATGATTTAAAAATATTTTTCAGTTGTGGAGGGTTTATTAAAAAGTTGTCTGTATACATCAAAGTATATGCATACACACACAAACACACACGCTCTGCCCTGATATACCTTGACTTCATAGCAGCTATGGTGTTTTCACTGCATAGCCATGCTGATGCCTACTCTGCTGCTTGCCCTAGACTAGTGACAATTCTCCATGGTCTTATGAGGGTAAGCACTGACCATGTCATAAAATGATGTGCACAGGTGGAATTACTCTGCATGATTAGTGACATCTGGGGTTTACTGTTGTATGTTTTAAGAAAAAAAATGAGCAAAAATGTACTAAAAACATTGAGGTGCCCTTATTTAATCTCCTGCTCTTGTAAAAGCATAGTGCACACCTCATAGGACACTAGTGGTCTGAGGTGACCAAAACTGGCTTCCAATAATTCAATACCAAACTTGGACGTAGCAAGCAGATAAAATACAAATATTAACTCCTATGTTAAAATCCACAGGACACTTTGAAGTATTCTTAACATTAAAGTTACAAAGAGAGTTTGAGAAGGGAGGTTTCCTTCCCCTAGGATGAGATAGTGATGACATCCCCATTCCTAGGTTGTATTGAACTCTTACTGATTATTTTTTCCTGAACAAGCTAGACAATTAGTTTTTGGAAAAGTATTACCATAGTATCAAGCATAAATTCTTTAGATTACAACTACTCTCAACTTGATTCCTGTTAAAAAGCAGTGATGCTTTACAATTCATGGACTTTTCAGATAACCAAAATGTTCAAAGGTGTCTTCAGTGTGTGCATGCAAAACATTTTTAAGAGAAGTGATAAATCAAGTTATGTACTTTATTTCAAACTCAAAATGAATCTATTTCATAATGAGAGGAAAAAAAAAAAAAAGAAAACTAGTATGCCATGATGTTATCTCCTTTATGTACACAAGAATCTTAAATGCAGAGTGATATTTAAGTACCTTTTAGGGGCTTTAGGATTCTTATATTTAGGTAAAGTTGATTCTCAGGACTCCACTTTGTATCCCAGTTAATAAAGATACATGATTATAGAGGCCACGTGGTGAGACTGAGGATACTTTGACAATCACAGAAAATACATTCTGTGGGGGTTTTCGGTTGTTGGGGACGCAATAGAGAACATTATGTAATGTTGCAAATTTGGATCAGTCCTCAAGAAGTGAAGAGTCATTATCCAGAAGTCCTTTAAAGTTTCAGTCTCTCCTGTCTTTTTCCTCAAAGCCTTGTACAACCATGAACAGCTAATGTAATGTGAGAAATGTCTGAGATGGAGAGTATGCAGTGAATCACCATCATGACATTCCTCAGTGAATCAAAGAGAAAATGTCCTTTGTGAAACCCAGACAGACTGTTCAGTGAAAAGAAAGCAAAAAGAAAGAAACCATGCAGCTTATTCTACATTCATACTGCCTTAATTGAGCACCAGCTGATGTACTTAAATTAAGAGTCTAGCTCATTTACACTTCCCTGTGTTCACAAAAGAGAGCTAGGTATTTCCAGAGAATACCAGAGAAATTCAGATTTTAAAGGTAAATCACTTTCTGTAAAAAATAAAACTAGACAGATTCTGTTCCCTACTTAGTCATTTTTGAGAGGTGCCTAAAACTTTTTTTTTTTAATATCATATTTGTCTTATAAATTTATTTGAATTATCATTTCCTTACATTAAAACATGTAGAAAAGTAACTTCCCTTCACTATACTTTAAATTGTCTCCTAGTTCCTATGAAAACAATAAATAAACGGAAATATAAAACTCATTTGTTTTCTGTATTTTCAGAATGTATACACATATGTTATGTTTCCATTACTGACTATATATCTGGATTTACATGTGTTTTTTACATGCAAAAATGAAAAATTAATTTCTGCAGCTTAAAAAACAGGTGGCTGAAGTATAAACAACTGAAAAGAAAAAAAGTATTTCTGTTAGATGCTAGCCTAATAGCAAGTAAGTAGTGAATAAGTTGTACAAATTTCTTTTGATTAAATGATTCTTTTAGGAAGTCTTGGTCATATATTTACCAGTACTGCCAAGTCTCTCTCTTGAAAGTTGTTAACATAGTAAACCTAGAAAGATAGTATTTATAGTAGACATTATGACAGCATTATAGGAAGACAGTAAGGATTCTTTGAAGATTAAAATACCCAGCAGCTCATGTTTCTCATCTTAGCCACTAACCCTTTGAAAGCTTAAGAAAGAAATCTGAATGCAAGCCAAATTCAACTTTCTTCTTAGGAATAATTTGTTGTCAGCAGAAAGCTTTCCAAAACTGACATTCTGATCTTATTACAAAGGAAAACTGTGATGAGTGGATTATTTATTCTGTATAAAATTTTCTTCCTCCATTTAAAATAAAATCTTTCTGATGCTGAATGACAAATAAAATATTATACGCAGGTTGGCATATTGTTATATACATATATATCATGCAATAAGTATATATGTATTCTATTTACTGAAAAAATACAGACTAGTTGATCTATTACTAGATATTTAGAGAATCTTCAAAGCCCAGATGACCTCTTTTCAAATACATTTTTAGCACCTGAAATAAATATTGATGTCTTAAGAACTAGTATTAAGTAAATGGGATTTTCTTTGGGTACCTTCAAAGGCTACTTCCAATGTTATACACAGGAATTGTCTTTTCTGGATTTAACCAAACTTCTTTTAGGCATCTGTCATTCCTCACTTTATTTTCTCTACCTGTACCTTCTGGATTAAGAAGACTGTGGAAAGGTGTTAATTTCCTTATTACCAGGTCAAAAAGCATTGCTCTGCTTCTCCTACAGAGATTCCTGTCATACTCTGCACACATTTCCTGGTTGTTCTTTCCTATTGTGTAATTTGAGACTAAGTCCTCTCAAATTAGTGACATAAAACTATCATAGGAGATGGGAAAAAGCATTAAGGTTATGCAGTTTCATTTAATTCAAAATCTTTTTTTTTTTTTTTTTTTTTTTTTTTTTTTTTTTTTTTTTTTTTTTTTTTATAGAAAAA
>JANHGN010001257.1:63956-83715 GCA_024605025.1 Megaceryle maxima | reverse complement strand
CAACCTGCTCTAGTTGAGGATGTCCCTGCTCTCAGCAGGGGGGTTTGACTAGATGACCTCTAGAGGTCCCTTCCAACCCAGATGTTTCTATACTTCCTCAGTGACGCATAGATTGGTATCTTTCTGAAGCATGTATGTACATGGTCCCATAGCCAGACTATTATCTAGTCAAGAATGATTAGAAACTGCCAAACAACGTATCAGTTAGTCAAAAGAGTAAAATGAGAGCAGAAAAAAGTGCAAGTCAGTAATTTTAATCAAGGAATACATATGTGGCTGCATCCAACTAGCTTTGATTTTCTTTTCTGACTTAAAAAAAGGTCAAAAAAACAAGGGGTAGGTGCTCTGTTGAAGAATACAACTATTTTCACCTTTTGAGGATCTGACTCAGGAAATGAAATTCAGTAAAGCAGGTTTGAAGACATTACATCACAGACACCATTACTCCACAGAAACACAGCCATACAGCGACCCTGCTATTGTCTGTACACTGAGAGCCATTATCATGAAAGTCTGCCAGAAGACCTTAACGTACCTACCTGCTGGATCTTATCAACGCTAAGATTATTTTCTGACTACTTTCTTGTCCTTCTTACATGCAAAAACCTTGAAATATGAATGTTGTGGCTCTTGAATTTTGTGTGCTTGTTAAAATGGAAAGAAAGTCTCGAGGCATTATGGCTCTAGATCCATTGTAAAGCCAGTATTTCTTTTACAGATCAAGTGTCAGAGTGATGCTGAGAAAATGCAGATGCTGACATTAAACACTTACTGCCTGAAGTCTGCTGTGTATCCTTCCTGTAATAACTGCCCAACTGAATGAGTTTTGCTACAGATGAGGGAGACAAAACCCTTAAAATAGAACTCAAAAGAGGTTACTTCAAGATATTTTCTAATGGTCTTTAATGCAATTAGAATCCTGCACAAACCTCTCCCCTCATCACATTCTCCTTTCCAAGGAAAGCCATCAGGAAGTCCTTGCTTTCATCAGGAATCTCCTAGCAGGTCACAGTATTTGTTTAACCCCTCGGGATTTATGGTCTTTCATGAATGAAAAACAAGAAAGGGTACCTGGCCATCTGCAATCACTGAGGACTTTTTTCTTTTGGTCAAAAGGTACAAAAAAGGTGAATCCTCAAAAGAAGGAAGGTGAAGAATGTTTCTGATAACTTCAATGACCAGACCTGCAATTAGGGGCAGCTTCACATCTACCCTCATTTCTTTACACAAATTCACATCTGATGCAAACTTAGATACAAGTTCTCTGTTGCTCCCCACTCATCCCAACTCTTTTCACTGCAGTACTTTGTTTGTTTAACACAGAATTCTCATTTGGTCACTGAGGCTTTCCTGATCCAACAGGGTCTTAATCAGAACCTGCTGTTCTTGCCTCCCTACTCTTTGATAATCACCTTTTGGCAAATTCATAAATGCCAAGATAATTTCTCCTCCTTAAACACCCACAAAACATTATTAGGGATGTTTCCTTTTGTTTTGACAGAGATTATTTTTTGGGGTTTGTTTTGATTTTTGTAAAGGCTAAGGCTGAAATAAATGAGGGTAGGGCTCTTCAAGGCAGCACCTGCCAGCAACACTTGGTGCTCTGGGATCACAGAGCGTTCCATAAGTTGCATCCCGACTCTTGTTCTGTTGTGCATTCCAGGTTCCAGCGGGCAGAACCCCACTCCATGCATTCAACCTCATCGGTTATATCCTTCAGACCTGCTCTTTAAAGACAACACCTGTGCCTACTGGCTGGGTCCTTGAGTTCAGGAAAATTGCTAGCAGTCCTGTCAATAAAGCAAGTTTTAGTGCCTGACATTTCAGGAGATGGCTTTGAAGGGAAAATGTCTACAAACTATTTGAAGAGAACCCTCAGTTCATCTGTGTCCCTGTAATTCATCACTCAGCACAAGAAGCCTGAGAGACACACTGCCTTATGAGGGGACTGGCTCTTTCTTATCAATGATCATAACATCGCGATGTGTCTGCAACAATATTGTGTGTGGAAATTGCACAGGCATGACATAAATCACCTCAGATTTTGTAGCAATAACGTGACCCTGAGGCAACATATTCAGTAAATTAAAAATAAATTATGTGATGGCCTGATGTGACTTCAGCAGACCCCATGTCAGACCTAGCCGGAGGGAGGAATGTGCCTTCTAGCTTTTCCATAACAACTGTCTTTTTACAGTAAGTTAATCATCTACAGACACTGTGTGTTTAGAAGACATAAACCAAAACAAGCTGATTTAAAACCAGCTTTGAAACAGACTTGAAAATGCACCTCTAGGGCCTCATATTGGTGCACAGTATATAAGTCTAGGTGACATCATTGCTTAAAAGCAGCCCCAAAGGGACACAAAGGATGGTTCTATAAAATCTCTCAGGAGTTTGGAGGTGTCCATATTACCTCCTAGGTGAGAGGTCACACATGAACACACAAAAGCACTCCCAGTCACACTCTCAGACTGTGTACACCTCATTAGCCTTTGTTTCCAAGAGCATGGTGGGGCTTTTCAAGACTGCACTCCACCAGACAGAGCTCCCACCTTCCAAAGCAGCATGCAGGGTTTCATGATTGCATTTTTACACTGAAGAGATGGATGGTGAACTTAATTGACCAGTCATTAAACATTAGCTTCTGATATGCCTGCTGCTACTCAATTATCCCATTAGAATGGAGATTATCAATCTGGACAGAGGGTTTAAAATCATAGTTGGTGTCTGTGTTTCTACAACAGACAAAAATCAGACTCCCATAACTTCAGCTAATTTAGGTCAGAATGATAGTTTTGATCCTAAGCATTACAAAATAAGTTCTGTTTTTTATAAATGCATATCCCTTCAAGACCATAAACTTCTTGTGGATTAAAATCAAGGGCAAAATGTTCGTACTTCTGAACTTTCAAATGTGGGTGGTCAGTTCATTTCCACATCTGGTTTCTCAAACCAGGTCAGAGCTTCCTAAAAAGTAGAGGTCAGCTGTAACACAGATTCATGGACTGATTTGTGGAACTGAGATTTGCACTCAAAGTCTACCCATAGCACTGTTCCTCTTCTCATGCTTGCAGGTGGGCAGAAAAAAAACTCCCACAAAACTACATTATACACCTACTCATCTTTAGCATGCATGTATAAAAGTACAGCTGTATTTTGATTTCACAGAAAACAAAGGATCATAAATTCATACATTTACATTCTTTTTTTTCTAAGATAGCTGTCAGAGCCCCAAGAGCATGTTTGTGTCTTCTAATGATTTTTGGGTGGTGTGGTAGTTTATACAAAAGTGAAAATGCTGTGGAAAATAAATAAGGTTCAGCTTGCTCAGATCAAAGATATATGTAAGCTCCAACTCTTGTTTATTTACCAAACTTCTCTTAAAAATTATTATGGATAACTTTTTCAAATGTGCTGCTTCTCTCCATTTCTAAGCTTTTATAACAGTATCTAAATTTAAAGGGATCAGATTCAAAGAATATGGTTTATTTTCTAGAAGTATCTAACAGATGCACCTAAGAAAAGGTGTTTTCATTATCAGCTATTATATACATTCATACCTATGGCAAATTAAACACATTTACCTTAAATATAGCTCTCCTACAGTCTGAAAATGCTCTATTAATTCTTCCCATTACCTCTATATTCAAGATGCCAACATAGGTGTCAATTCGTAACATATATTGTTTTCGTCTTTTTTTTTTATAGCAATTTTTTTTTCCTCATTAAACCTTAGAGAAGAGTAGAAATTAGGTCCTTCCTGGATCATCCTGTTGAAACATGTTGACACCTTTCAGCTGATCTCCTTTTAGTCCAAGCTCCACATCATCTGAAATTTCTTTTCAGAAAATGGAGACTAAAAATATATGAACAAAACTTGAGAAGTGACAAAAATGTCTCTTTGTCCTAGAAACAACTGTTTTGTATATGTACCCTGTAATACATTCAGACACTTTTTGCAATACCATTGACCTGAGAATTCATTTAAATAGTAGTTATCCCATTTTATTTCTTTCAGGTTAGTCCCCAACAAAGTCTCTGATCCGCTTCTATTTTGCATTTCTACCCTTCATCACAGCATCTAATTAAATTCCGTCCTGTGTTCTGTATGCATCTGCTCCTCAAGCCTCTCTGGTGCTTCTACAGTGTTCTCTTCACAGGTACACATCTCACACTAAACCCACTGGCCCAAATGTATCAAATATTCCAAGTTTACCCTATGTGCTGTGGCTCCATTCTCAAAGCACGAGTGAAATTCAGCCACTCTTCTGGTAAGCAATAGGTATTTAACCTCTCAAAGAAACATTATAACACAAGAGAGGAAATTATGAGACATACCACCTTGAAATGAGATGGCATAAGAAGTCTATACAGTCAGCAAGGTGTATGCACAAACTACGTAACTCATTAGGTATGTTACGATGAAAAAGCTGTTGCAATTGTTTAGGACCTGAGATTTAAATTTCTTATGAAAACAACTGAGAAAACTGGCAAACTGTTCCAGCTCAGATTTGGAGAGTCCCTCTTGCTTCTGTCCAGTGCTTTAAGAACAATGGTAGGAACACTACCTAAAAACAGGCCTTATACAAGGCATGCGCAGGAAGGTCGCAAAAGATTCCTATTGGAAGATGTGGGAAATCCTTATCCATAATATACACACACGACACATTATCAACTGAGACTATGAGTCAATTCAATTCAGGTGTTTGAGTGGAGGAATCTTTCAAGGTCACAAGTATAAAACTTTGAAGTAAAACCTACGCATAAAAGTTACAGCAACAAAATAGCTAACAGCTCTGTGATCCCTCCAATAATCATGAATTCATATGAACTTTTTTTGTCATTTGGTTTGTTTGGTTGGATGGTGTTGGTTTTGGTTGGTTTGGTTTTTTTGTTTGTTTGGTTTTTGCCCCCTTTTTTTTTTTTTTTTTTTCAAGTGTAGTTCTGACCGTTTGCTATGAGCTAAAAGGAATTTTCCACCACTTGGCCAAAGCAGAAGAAAAATCAAAATGGATAAGTTTGAATTTCTATACCAGTGGGCTCAAATCAGTTCTTACCTCCACCATCAACAGTTTTTATAGGTGTTTGAAAGAGGAGAGGTAATGGAGGCCATGAAATCAATAACAGGAAAGAAATGGTTACCAGAACTTGCAGACTGAAAGGAGATCTTGCTTAGTAGTTTATTTTGGGGTTGATAAATCTAGCTTCCAGTTAATAAATTGGGGACAACAACAAAAAAAGGCTTTCCCCGGTGAAGGAACGAGAGGTGGGGTTTGGCTGCCTGAGCTCTTTGCACTGAATAAGTATTTCCCCATTCTCTCAGGAGAACCACTCCACAGAAAGTTATTACAGGAGGAAGGTTATGCCAGCAACTGGACTTCTGGCTATATCAATGTATGATTTATTGCTTTATCAGGCTCCTCTCCAACTAAGCATAAGGACTTAAGTGTCCTACTTGAAAAGCTCTCTCATACACTTGGAAACACGGACAGCAGCCAGGCAGAATAAAGTGTAGCAGAGCAAGGGAAGAGTGAAATGTCTGGAGAAGTAGAAAGTTCTCAGCTACACCAAAGTCCCTCTGAAATCTGAGCATATGGAAAAGACATCAGGAGTGCATTAGTTTGCCTGCTCTTTCTGCAATTTACTGAACTTAAAGGGCAGAGCTAATTTAGATCATCAGAGCAAGAGTCCTTATGGGGTCTGATGCCTCCAGGAAGCTGCATGCATGAAGTAGTGTTCCACCCGAAGAGACAGGCAGAAAAGGTTAAAAGTGAGCTAAACCTCCATTGTCTGATGCAGCAGCTGGCCTTCTCAGCCACATATCAACAGTTTTCCATCTGTAAGAGGACCCATTCTCTGCCCCAAGCCTTTCTTTCCAAGTGGACAAAAGCATCAGCAGATTGCATCTGCAAGAGGAGGAAGAGAGATAGAAAAGGAATTGAGGGAGGAAGGAGAAGAGGGAGTCTGAGACAGCAGCAACCACCATTATTATTCTTCCTGTGGTTCTGCACTGTCAGAACAGCTGACCTGTCTGCACCCTACCACAGCTGAACCAGAGTCATGCCTACAGCTGCTTTGATGCTGATAGGCTATTGCCTTTTGGCACTGGTTAGATCAGTGCCTCCCTTGTGTCAATTAAGATCCCTAAGAGATTAATTTATGTAAAGATGAGCCCATCTTTCCTGTACTTGTAGCTCTGTACTAACACCTGCTGGGTCTTGTAGTCTATATGAATAGGGGCTCTGCAGGGCAGAGATTAACTTAATGTCTAGCACAGTGAAGCCTTTATAACTGGCCGTTATCGCCACTACATATCAGAAAAGTAGATCACACTTGCTTTTCCTCACAGACTTACTATCTTTTGCCTGTGGCCAAAGACAGAGTAGTCTTCCTGCCCAACCACAACAGGAGACCTCGCTGATTTTCATTTTAACAGCCTGCAGCCTAAAGAAGCCTCTTCCAGGCAATCTTGATCCCACTGAATTCAGAGAGGGCTTTCGGAGGACTATCATCTCATTCAAAGGACAGAGTGAAGACAGTTGTACATCATGATATTCAGAAGGCAGAGGGTATATTCTTTCTGTCCTCAAGCAAACTACTGCCTGTTTTCAGAGCAGTAAGCCACTTAGAAATGGTTTATTTTCTAAAAACTGACATAGTCCTGGGCTGATGCAAGAGAGGATGTCTCTCCAGGAAAAATAAAAAATCATACACAGCAACAGTTCTTCTATGCAAACAGTGCAAGACTAACAGCTCTTTCCACTTCCTGAAATTTCTCTCAAGGATGCTCCAGTCAATCAACATTAAAATCAGTTTGACTGTTCATAATGCAAGAAGTCAAAACAGGACACAACTTTCAGCTGTCCAGCTGCATGCAACTCTACTGCTCATTTCACCAAGTCCCTTCCAAACATGGGCACTCTTTAACACAACCCTCAACAAGAAATCCTCTCACAGGAGGAGGAAGAGGAAATCCCTGTATTCAGATGCAATTTGCTTCAGTCATCTTGCTGCAAAGCTGTTTCACTATTGCCAAAACCCAAACACTCAAGTCAGACTGATGGGGTTTTAAGTCATGACTTCAGCATTCATATTTTCCTTTTAGCTGTTGAATGCTGGGGAATGGCAAAAAACATTGTCTTTGGTTCCCCTATGGAGTGGAATACCAGTTTCTCAAAGAAGATTAAAGAGATTCACAGATTATAACAGTTTGGAGACTACAGGCTTCATGCAAACCACCACAAAAATCTTAAATCTGCTGTGTCACGTGGCTACACAGTGCTTAGCCATGCCTATGTTAGCCTTCAGCAGAGGCATTAGCAACTTCCACAAGGACACATTGATGAAGAGTCCAAAGGCCTTACTTACTCTCCTATGCTCAAGACAAAATTCTTTTATTTGATGACTCTTTTTTTGGTTTTTTGTTTGTTTGGGTTTTTTTTAGTTATTTCAGAAGTAGAAGCGAGAAATAAATGGAGACTGTAGATGTCTCGAGTTTTGCTTCTGTATGAACTAAAAATCAGCTCATCCTTTTTAGACATTTTCTTCTTTATTACATCATTGTTACTAAGTTGTCTTAGCTCTTAAAACAACCTAAACACCTTTATTTGTTCAAAGTAGATGGAAAAAACGAACTCAAACCTGCTAAGAATGAGGCTGCCCTGCATTTATCATCACGCTGATGCAAGCAGAAGTTTACAGTGAATGTCTTTCAGTCCAGCTCAGAGGCAAGTTGTCTGCTCTGTTGGTTAGGCAAAACAAGACCATATATTCAGCTTAGCATTTTTCTATCCATCACATAGTAGCATGTAAACAGTACATCCAGTGAATTTTGTAATTTCATAAAGAATAATGTTTTATGCATTTGTGGTCCGGACCATTCTCATTTTAGTGACATAACCCAGAGAGAAAATAAAAACGGTCAGCAGAGTAACCGCAGGGAAGAAAGGAAGGGAGAGTCCACATCAGCTTCCTAACATGAGGAAAAAGGAAACTGACACAACATGGAAGTGTGAAGATACTGGCAGAACATTTGCCAGAATTGAGAAGAGAAAATAAGGGCTGTGGCTTATGGGGTTCACAGATCCACTGATGTAAATGAATTCCAGAGAACCAGGCTACAGCACAAGCAGGGACACAGAGCCCCTCCTATGATGAAAATGATGGAGGAACAGTCTCCCACGAGGGAGATAAGCAAGGGATAAGAGGGATAAGCAAGGGGCACTAGTGAGAGTTTGAGACAGGTACTCTGGACAAGAGTTAAAATATCGGCCCTCTTCTGTGCTACCACCACAACAGTTTGAGGTGTCAAGTAACAGTTAGAATTGATTATCCCTAAAATTGTTGATGGTGCTGTATTGGGATTTTGTGGGTAAAAATGGAGAGCCAAGATAAACCTCTAGAACATAAGCGACACTTGGTCTGGAAAGCAGCAATGCAGGGCATAATTACTTTTAATGTTATTTAGGAGACACAGTTAATGCCTGTTGATTCAGTGCTGAAAGAAGTCAGCTCCTGGAAGAGGAATTCCACACACTAAGTAACTTGATTGTTGTTAGATGTTAAATTCTGTGGTATTGATCACATCCTTAACAGCAAATTAAAGTAATGCCTAGTGAACAGCTCTTTCAGAGTCTCAGGTGGCAGATAAAAGGAAAGAGTAAAGGTCTGTTTCTGTTAGCCTTGATGTAGCACATGTGTGACATTCCATTGATGCATGTGGTATGTGGTGATAAAACAATGTGCAATAATGGAAAACGAGTCCATGGAACAGCTCGGGAAGGCAGTGTCCCAAGATATACCAAGATGAAGACAAGGCTCAGAGGAAACCACACTTTGTGGTACACTCAACCTGATCCAACTGCTATTCTCTTGAAATTCTAATTTAGCACTCTGGAGTAGCAGCCTAAATTTCAAGAAAAGTTGTAGGATATGTGAGTGACTGATAACTTAACCCTTTGTTTTTTCCAAATTCCCTACCTGTTCTATACAGCTTCTGTTTCATCTATTAGATAAAGTCTGATTTTTTATATACATCCTCCCAGCATATCAATGATATCCACATTAGTTTTAGCTTGTCTTGGGGAGCATTGGCCAGCAGAAGTTACTATGTACATTCATGTGACTGGAAGGGCTTCCATTCCAACCTGGTTTCTCCAAGAGCAGCCTGTTGTTGTATGTTGCAGCACACACACATTGCTCATGCTGCTTTTTCAGCCATGATTTGCCTACAGCCTGCTGTACAACACTGGATAGCCTCTCTTATCAGGAATGACCTCTTCAGAGATTTATTTGGCTCAAGACCAATTTGCACAACCAACACAGGATGGAGAAGATAACAGAAAGCACAAAGCTACATCTGGGTTTGACTACATAAACTAAAGGACCTGAAGTAAAACTTACCGCCATTAATCACTTCAGAATTTTATGACCCCATCAAAAACATTAATACATAAATACTTATAATGAAGAGTGATCACAGATACATTAATAATTGAAAATATTTGAAAATTGTTTGTCTGGGTCTCTAATTCCAATACTAATGTGGAGATTAAAAAGAAAGCCAGTTCACCTGGGAGAAACCCTAGAGACTTTCTGTAGCTGTTCTTTATCCTCAGTTTCAACTCATAGTTCCCCACATCACTTCTACAGAGTCCTTGAAGCAGCTTGTAAATCCTACCACAAATACAAGTACACTTCAGATCCAATTCCCCTAAGAACTCCCCAAATTCCCAAATCAATTATCTGGCTCTTTTCCCATAATTTTGTCCATCTTTAAATTCTTCATGGCAAGAATTCCCTCTCACTTCGGTCATTTATAAGAAGGCAACCACTAGCAAAGCATCTATGTATTTTATTGGTAAAGCCACAGATTAGTTGAATAGTTTTACCAGAGACAGTGTTGTGCAATATAAGGGAAGTACCAGATGGGAAATCAGGACACCTGGGCTTGGTTCTCAGCTCTGCTATTGCTTCACTAAAATCCTGGGGCATGCAATTCATTATCTATGTTTTACCCCATCTCCAAAGCTTCTCTATTCATATTCACCTTTGTACTTTGTGCTCTGAGAGATACAGAGGTACAAAATCTATTATTCTAAAAACCACAGGGTAAAAAATAAAAATCAGTCCCCTCTGTCATTTTAGTGAAAGGCAAAGTCAAAGCTCTTTTGAATCCCAAGGAAAAAAAAAAGAATGTATCCTTTTGACTCAAATTTACTTCTGCAGTCTTCATGACAATAAGCTTAAGTATTCAGTTTGTGCCTCAGATTTTTAGCAGAACAGGGCCTTTGTTTATAAAGGCCAGCCAATAAAAATGCATAGATAAATCTATGTATAAAATCAGGCTACTCTTTTTCTGTGCTAGAAGGATATCTTGACCTGAAGAGGTTTGGTTTTTTTCCCCTAAAGAGTTATTTCACTTATTTCCCAAAATTAGAGTGTAGTCTATTTCTTGTTCTGCTGAATGTCTTGTTTGTTATGAAAGTGCACACAGCATGTAAGAAAGTCTCAGCTCACAGTCTGGGCAACTGAAATAGAAATGGAAGGAAGCTGAAGGAAAGCAATAACTTGTCTTCAGTAATGACTGTTCTCCCCCTTGGTCCCATCCCTAGGTATGATCAGAGAGAAACTTCCTGCTTCACTCAAGATATTAAAATATGAGATCTGCAATTACTTGACTGAATTCAATACAGACATAAGATAACTGTTTCCCCCAGGAAAATATCTGGATTTCCATCTTATTTACTTTAAACAAGAAAAAACTTAAAAGAAGACATTATGATTAATCACATAGACAGTTTACAAACCCTTTTTGTTGCCATGCTGTGTATTCAATAAGTAAGTCTTGGGATCTGGTCCAGTTATTTTGTGGCTCTCTGAATTACTTAACAAGTGCTTCTCAGTCACTCCCTTACTGCTATACTGTGGAGAGTATCAAGCAAGAATGGAAGGCACACAGCAGCAGCATGCTTTCTCCTCGAGGGGAATGTGTGGTGTATTGCACAGCCATCCTCATTCAGACCTGCAGCACACAGGCAACAGTTGGCAAAGATGGTCTCTGTACATTACTGACAGTTCTGATACCTGCCTACGGTCCCACTTAAAATGCAATATGATAAGTGAGGATGTATCACTGTCCATAAAGTTGAATTAGGCTTAGATGATGACAGTATCTTTTGGAAAACTAGGGAAGAAAAACAAACAAACACACACACAAAAATCCCACCGAACAAACAAACTAACAAGCACCACACACACAAAAAAAACCCCACACCAAAAACCACCACCACCAAAAAAATGCCAACGCACATAGACAAAGGTTCTCATTTTTAGTTGTTATCTTAGTCCTAGCATCACTAGTGATAAAAGTATTCATTTAACCTACAAGCAAGATCAGTTTTAGAATTAATGGAATAGGCTCTGGCCTAAACTATTGTGGACTGAGATGTAGTCATGTTTCCATGGCCTTCACTTGTATAAAACACCAAATTTGTGTCTGCTGGCCCACCGAGTACAGTCTGTGCGTGATAAAACAAACTGCTGTGGGAAAGAGCTTTTTTTCTGCCTCCAGCACCACTTAATATCCTCATCACACTACCCTCAAGTCAGGAGCAAAAAGCCTTCCTCTCTGTTCCAGGTCTGCTGTTTCCTGCTTGCCATTCCCTTCTATTGCAAGGGGAGCTTTATCTTTGTGACAGTAAAATTAAACATTGCCTATATAGATGGAAGGTTTAAACCACCTTTTAATACCTTTGTGAATTACAGAAAATTATGATGTTCTGCTTTGATTGTTAAAGGAAGAACATACCACAGAGGTGGAACAAGGTCACTCACAAACTTCATGAGCCAGGGGGTTTGCAGTAGCTCCATGCCAGTACCAACTCCCCGAATGTTGCCACATGGCCCATTGCAGTGGCTCCACCTTTCCTTTATCCACTGCTGGTGCATCCACCAGTGCCAGTGCTGTTGCTGCTACCCCCCCACACACCATGCCCACCAGTAGAGCCACAGCTCCTCAATGTCATGGGCCACAGCGGAGGAAGAGGTAATAGTGGGCGGCACTGAGTCCACTGATGCAGAGAAGGATCTGGGGTACTATGGGCAGAGGGGCGAGGAGCTGCCTGGGGAATCAAGTAAATGGAGAATCTGCTGATAGGGTCTCTTTGTTTCACATCAAAAAGAGTACAAGCCTCTAAATGCTTTGTTGCTGCAGTACGGTACAGACTATATTACCATTTTGCTTCTACAGTGAAAAGACCATGACAGAGCTGAAAATTTGGCTTCCTGAATCTAGCCAAAGAATTGCTGGGGAATAAGATGAAGAACATTCAATCCATCTGGAGTTCATTGAACAGGAAAAAAAGGTGAGGTCCCTTAAAATAGGGAGCAGAGACTTTCTACTTTCTGAGCCAAAAGACAGTGATAACCCTGATTCAATCACAGATTTATCAATGGGAAGTCTAAAGCCTGCAACATTTTTCAGCAGCTCTAAGGTGAGATGGTCAGTTAATAGTCATCACGTTACCAGCAGTGTAGACAAGTCACAGGTCTGTATTATCCTTCACTCTATGCAATCACATCACTAAAATGATCTGGTATTTTATATAAATGAAAAAACAATGCCAGAGGAGGACTTACGATGAAACAATGGGTGCTTTTACTTTCTGCTACCTTTAATTTGATACTTTTCTTCTGGCCATCTGGACCCAATGAAGAAAACTAAGCAGAAATCTGATCATTAATGACAGAAGAAAAGTTGGTGATGCTGGATGAAATTTAGTAGATTTGTCTAAGTCAATTAAAAAGGTTCTCTTGCTCTTTACAGTCTATTAAAGTATGTTTTGCTACCAAGAATGAGTCAAAACAATAAACTGCTTTACCAGTACTTCGCACATGCATCATCCGCTAGAAGCAAAAGGGCAAAACCTGCCAATATTTCATAGAAAAGTGCATTAAGACACCTTCTTAAACAGCAGGAATCCATTCCACTAGTATCTGCCAACCATCACTACTTAGGCAATTCAGTACATACATCTATCCAGGATCAAGCCTCATGAACACAAGCCATCTCCTATCCCAAAATGCACACATGGATATCTATGATGGAAATACACCAGTGCACCAGAAAGCCTTCTCCTGTCACCTTTCAAAATGAACTATTGTGACTGTCAAAAATAAATCTCTGTATTCCTATAGAACAGCATGCTTAGTTGTATTTTGCTTTGGAAAAGACAGTTCACTCCAATTTTGAGTTTCATTCCAAATTCAAAGCCTATCTTGAAACAGAACCTCCACCCTTCACACGTTTCTAATGGCAAGCCCTGGAGAACACTTCCACACCACAGTTTCAGCTTTCCTGTGGCTGCTGTCTTTATGCTACTTAGTGCCTGTAGTTCTTCTCTTCTCCAACTACTGAAGGTTTTAAACCACGTGTTTAAATGACTTGCTGAAATAAAGACAGGAAGAATAAGTAATTACAATTCTCTTCTTTCCTCCCATTTTGCCAGTGTACTATTAACATGTAATTAGGAGTCTAATTTTTAGTTAGGTGTTTAAAAAACCCTGAAGCAAAGAGTTTTAAATTATTAATGATCCATTTTTTAAGAGGCAAACTGAAAAGTGTACTCTCTTGTTCACATATTTAATGATCATAATGGTTTAACACATTATTCTTCAATTGCTAAGGACAGGTTTGCAGAGAAAGGTAGTATTTTCTCTAATTAGAGGTACTAAATTTCCTTCATAGCCATGATAGGCTACAGCTACAAAAACTACCTTAACTAAGTGTCAGGCTTAAACTGCACAAGAAGGACATTTTTAAAATGCAGGAAAGTATTATTATGCCCCTACAGATGTTTTTTCACTGTTGGTGCAAGAGATGCTTCTTGTTGGAAAGATCTTGTTATCAAACACTGATTTAAGGCACTTAATCACAAATGTGATAGAGACATTCACACAGCCATACGAGGCTGTTGCTTGTTTAATGCCCTGTAATCAGTTTGGCAGATAATTCCTCTTTAGATTCTAGTGGGAACAGTAAATTTCATAATCAAGAAAGGGTCTACAAGGTCAACTGATGTCTGGGACTGGGCCTACTAAGGACAGCAATTCATGAAGTGCAAAATATTTCAGACAGTGAGCATAATGCAGGGGTGTGGGCTGGGATACCTCACATGCTCAGAAGATTTGCTATTTGCTTAAAGCACTTGTCCCTTCTTTCTCTTAATCCATTCAAACCTATGCAAGACTTTGTGCAAAGACCCAACAGCTTGGGTGAGGTTAATGGAACCTCACTTCTTCATGAAGACACCGCTTGCAGATACCCAGCAGACACCAGTTTCATTAACAGGGGTTACAGGCCATTAAAAATGCAGACCAGCCCCCTTTTAATTTATTTTCTATACATTTTGAGGGACCTGAAACCACACATAGAGCTTGTTCTACACTCTGACACCATACTCAAGAATACCTAAGAAAATAAAATGGAAGTCTCTGCTTTTCCAGCACCTCTTCAGAAGGTATCAAACTTCTGATTGTACCAAAATACCAGTTTTCAGTGAAAAAATGAGATGTTAGCATCAAGAAAGGAAAAACTTTTAAGTCTGCCTTTGGCTGAGCTGATGCAACAGTGTATAGGGTATTAGCAGGTATATAGTGATGATTACAGACAAGAGCAAACAATAGTGTGAATATGGTAGATATCCTGTTGGGTGTCTGTTATAGACCACACAACCAGGATGAGGAAGCAAACAAAGCATTCTACGAGAATCTGGCAGAGGTCTCACAATCACTAGCCTTTATTCTGGTGGGGGACTTCAACCTACTGGGTGTCTGCTGGAAATATAGCAGAGACAGGCTAGAAGGTTCCTCAAGCATATCATAGAATCATAAAAATGTCTGGGTTGGAAGGGACCTCTAGAGGTCATTTAGTCCAACACCCCTGCTAAGAGCAGGGACATCTTCAACTAGAGCAGGTCATCTAGTCCAACACCCCTGCCAAGAGCAAGGACATCTTCAACTAGTGCAGGTTTCTCAGAGCCTCGTCAAGCCTCACCTTAAATGTCTCCATCAGGACGAGAGCCTGTGAATGCTATATCTCCTGTAGTTGGAGTAGGAATGCTTCATCAATAGCCTCCCCTTGATCAGGAGGCCTATAGTAGGCTCCTACCACAAGGTTCCCCTTGTTGCCTTGGTCCCTAATTCCTACCCATAGGCTTTTGACTTGCTGCTGTTCTTTAGGGAAATCTCCCCTCATTCAATCCATTTCTTAACATAGAGGACAGCACCTCCACCCCTCCTTCCCCTCCTGTCCCTTCTGAATAACTGATAGCCATTGATAGCCACACTCCAGTCACAGGATTTGTCCCACCAGGTTTCAGTAATGGCCACTCTGTCGTAGCCTTCCAGCAGCACAGTAGCTTCCAGCTCTTCCTGTTTGTTGCCCATGCTGCGTGCGTTTGTGTAGAGGTACATCAGCTGGGCAGTCGGCTGTGTCCCCTTTCCAGAGAAACACCCATCAGTTCCCTGGAGGTGTTTCCCTGTTGGCTTTTACTATCACAGGAGCCCCTGGCTCATCTCTGTGAGATTTTGGCTGTGCTGCTGTGTCCCCAGCATGCTGCAGTTCCTTACTGGACCCCCATCCTTCCAACCCTGATGTGTCGTCCCTCATCTTGTGACACAGAGGCCTGGTGGTATCATTATCCCCTCCTCCTTCACACCTACTTGATAATTCCCAGGTTCTACTGCGAGTCCAAGCGCATTGATAGCTCTTGCATCTTCCCCATCACATATCTCGTCTCCTACTTCACTTGAAATATCAGTGGAGCTGTCACACTGCCCCACAAATGTCACAGGCTTGTTTCCAGCGAGCCTCATTTTTCCCCTTCAAATCTAGTTTAAAGATTGGTCAATGAGCCCAGCCAATTGTTGTGATAAAATCCCTCTCCTCTTCGAGAGATATGGAGATAGGTGGAAGATAACTTCTGACACAGCTGGTAAGTAAGCCTGCCAGGAGAGGTGCCCCTCTAGATCTGCTGTTACAAACAGGGAAGAACTGGTGAGAGATGTGGTGGCTGGAAGTCACCTTGGGCTTAGTGACCATGAAATGATTAAGTTCTAAATCCTTAATGAAGTAAGGAGCAGGGTTAGTAAAACCTCCACCATGGACTTCTGGAGGGCAGACTTCAGCCTGTTCAGGACATTGGTTGAGAGAGTGCCTTGGGAGACATTCCTGAAGGACAAAGGGGTCCAGGAAGGCTGGATGATATTCAAGAAGGAAATCTTAAAAGCTCGGGAACAGGCTGTCCCCATGTGCCTTAATAGCAGGGAAGATGACTGGCCAAGCTGAACAGGGAGCTTTTGATGGGACTTAGAAAAGAGAGTTTACCACCTTTGGAAGAAGGAACAAGCATCTCAGGATAAGTATAGGGATCTCATTAGGTCATGCAAATAAAAAATTAGGCAAAAGCCCATCTGGAGCTCAATCTAGCCACTGTCATAAGAGACAATAAAATAAAGTTTTTACAAATACATTAACAGTAAAAGGAGAGAGAGGGAGGATCTCCATCCTTTATTGGATGCAGGGTGGAACATTACAACCAAGGATGAGGAAAGGGCTGAGATATTTAATGCCACCTTTGCCTTCATCTTTATTAATCACACAAGCTATCCCCAGGGTATTCAGCCTCCTGAGCTGGAAGATAAGGATGGAGAGCAGAACAACCCCTTCATAATGCAGGAGGAAGCAGTTAATGACCTGCTACAGCACCTGGATATTCACAAGTCTATGGGTCCAGGTGGGATCCACCCTGGAGTATTGAGGGAGCTGACAGTGGAGCTCACCAAGACTCTCTATCATTTATCAAGTCTTGGCTAACAGGTGAGGTCCCAGATGACTAGAGGTTTGCCAATGTGATGCCCATCTACAAGAAAGGCAAGAAGGAAGATCCAGGGAACTACAGGCCTGTCAGACTGACCTCGAGACCAGGAAAAATTACAGAGACATTCATCTTGAGTGATCTCACTTGGCAAGTGCAGAACAGACAGGGGATCAGGCTCAGCCAGCGTGGGTTCAAGAAAGGCAGGTCCTGGTTGACCAAGCTGATCTCCTTCTATGACCACGTGACTCACCTAGTGGACAAAGGAAAGGCTGTGGATGTTGTCTACCTGGACTTCAGTAAAGCCTTTGACACCATCTCCCACAGTATCCTCTAAGAGAAGCTGGTGGCTCATGGCATAGACAGGTGTGCTCTTTGCTGGGTTAAAAATCATCTGGCTGGCTGGGCCCAGAGAGTTGTAGTAAATGGAGTCAAATCCAGTTGGCGGCCAGTCACCAGTGGTGTCTCCCAGGGCTCAGTGCTGGGACCAGTCTTGTTCAATATCTTTATCAATGATCTAGATGAGGGGATTGAGCACTTCCTCAGCAAGTTTGCAGATGACACCAAATTGGGTGGGAGTGTCAATCTGCTTGATGGTAGGGAGGTTCTGCAGAGGTATCTGAACAGGCTGGATCAATGGGCTGAGGCCAATTGTATAAGATTCAAAAAGGCCAAGTGCCACATCCTGCACTTGGGTCAAAACAACCCCAGGCAACGCTACAGTCTTGGGGAAGAGTAGCTGGAAAGCTGCCTGGCAGAAAAGGACCTGGAGCTGCTGGTCAACACCCAGCTGAACATGAGCCAGCAGTGTGCCCAGATGGCCAAGGCGGCCACCAGCATCCTGTCCTATATCAGAAATAGTGGTGCCAGCAGGAGAAGGGCAGTGATCATGCCCCTGGCCTCAGCACTGGTGAGGCTGCTCCTCAAGTACTGTGTTCAGTTCTGGGCCCCTCATCACAAGAAAGTCTTTGAGCTGCTGGAGCAAGTTCAGAGAAGGACAACCAAGCTGGTGAAGGGTCTGGAGAACAAGGCCTGTGAGAGGCTGAGGGAACTGGGAGTACTTAGTTTGGAGGAGGCTGAGGGGAGACCTTGTTGCTCTCTGCAGCTACCTGAAAGGAGGTTGTAGTGAGGTGGGTGTGGCCTCTTTTCTCACATAACTAATGACAGGACTAGAGGAAGTGGCCTGAAGTTGCACCAGGGGAGGTTTAGATGAGATACCAGGAAGACAGAAAGAGTAGTCATGTGCTGGAATGGGCTGCCCAGGGAGGTGGAGTCAACATCCCTGAAGGTATTAAAAACCACATGTAGAAGAGGCACTTCAGGACATGTTCCAGTGGGATGGTGAGGTGTTTGGGGTTTATTTTTGTTGTTGTTTTGTTTTTGTTTTTTTTCTTTTTGGCTCGTTTGGATTTTGTTTGTCTTTTGTTGCTTTGTTTTATTTGGTTTTGGTTGGGTTTTTTGTTTGTTGAGGGCTTTTTTGATGGTTGGATGCAGTTATCTTAGAGGTCTTTTCCAACCACAACAATTCTGTGAATAAAGCAGTGTACACATGCAAAATGGTTGGATCCTATCCATGCAATGTCCAAGCCATCCAGTCTGGGTCCAGATATTGACAGTCACATGGCAACAAGCCCAGCTTAATAGATGAAATTTGCAATGCTGATTTCAGACCCTAACTAGTAACTCAATATGGCAAAGTACTAGGTGGGCTTACTACATCAGATGTCCTCTATCTTGAATAATATGCTATGCCTCCTTTTACAGCATTTGCACATCTGCTGGCAGTCCTCACACAATATGTTGGCCCCTTGCATGAGTTCTGCAAGGTGATAACTTCCATATCCACTTCTCTGAGGCCCCTGACAATACATCCCCAAGAGTTTCTCTCAGCACAGCAGCAAGAAAACTGAAAATAGCATCGATTCCTGTTCATAACAACTGCTGGTACTTACTGAAGAGTAACTATTAACATAAAGACCCCTGCTAAGATAAGGGGGGGTGGGGTCCCTCTGTTAAACAGTTACTCCAAGCTCAGAGTAGCTCCGTGCCATCAAAGCAGGGTCATGAACATTTTTATCATAAGCAGCCTATGAGCCCAGATGAGCATAAATCAGCTCTTCTTACCATCTGGAATGCAGCATATGTAATTTCAAATATTAGGCGACCTTCTGATTTTATTGTCGCTCTTGCAGATATAGCAGCATGCTTCTTCAAGTGTTCCCTTCACTTACAGTGCCCTATAAGCCAGAAGGGTCTTTGCTAACAATCTCAGAGCTGTTTGTATTCACAGAAGAAACAAACTTTGCTTCACTCAAGCAAACTCAAGAACCAATTGTTAAGGTAGTATGTTATGCTACAAAATTTATGAGGAAACCACCCACTAGAATTCCCAAAGCAATATAAAAAGTCATTTCAAAAGGCTTATTAGCCAATATATACACTTCATTATGGGAACTGATTTTGAAACCATCTTTGGAATACATGGCACAGGGTTCCACAGGGGTTTACCCTAAGTACTGGACTAGTTGATGCTTTCCTTAATAAACTCTCTGATGAAAAAGACAGTAAGATTATTAATTCTGCAGGTACATGAAGCTGGTACATGATTGCCAGTACTCTGGAGGATACAAACAGAATTCAAAATGATCCTGAAAAAGATAGAGAGGTCTGAAGAAAGGAGGATGCAATTCAACCAGTAAAGTGCACTTAACATGCTGAGGCAAGTTAAAAACAACCGAACAAACGCCAATTGGGAATAAATAGATAAAAAGGGCATTGATATAAGTTTCTGAGCAAAAGGATCTCAAGCTGCAGATGACTCAGAACTCCTAGCACCCTCTCCCATAGTGCCATAAACTGGCAGAAAAAAAAAACCCCAA
>JANHGN010001257.1:53223-63856 GCA_024605025.1 Megaceryle maxima | reverse complement strand
GCCATAAACTGGCAGAAAAAAAAAACCAAAAAAAAAACCAAAAAAAAACCCAAAAAAAACCACAAAAAAAACCCCCAAAAAACCAAAAAAAAAACCCAAAAAACAAACCACACACCACCACACAAAACCAAACCACAAACACCACCAAAAAAACCCCCCAAACTCACACCAAGCAATGCAGGGTGGACCAGTAGTCATCCCTACCTGATTAATTACACTTTAGCATGACCCAGCATGTGAAATCCTTTAAGTTACAGCCTTTGGTTGTGAAACATTCAAAGATTAAAATATGGTTGTTCTTGGTTTCTTTAGGGATACATAGCAAAGCCTGCCTCTTTCAAAAACCTTTGCCTACTGATCAAGGCTTCAAAGAGCAATTAATCTCTAATCCCCACAGATAGGCCATGAAGAAAGAGAAAATTTGAAGCTATGTAGAAGCTATAAGGATATTATGGCCAACATATCCAGAAGAGAATTAGTCTGTGGACCTAAGACAGTTAGGCATGTGATAAAAAGATAAGATGCTACTTGAAGTCAGTGTTTTTTCTTTTTTTTTTTTTTTTTTCCTTCCGACTGTCGCTAAAATAAGGATTTCTGCTTCTTTGCTTTCTGTATTAAAGAAATGTACCATAAGTAAAGCAACCTGACTTGCATACTGATTTATTCTGTATGGTGACACAATTCTAGTAAAGAACTAGGATTCCTGGTAAACAGATATTAAGGATGAAGTGATGATCTCTCTCATTGTGTGGGTGTTTGAGATCAGCACCAGATGTCATTTCTCTTTGCTGCTCCCATACCTCAGCACCACATAACAGTACTAAAGGACTAATTTAACCTCTCCCTCGCTTCCTGCTTGCCTCCTGGAAAAGCAGCTCATTCCACAAGCACGTCCTAAATCTTGTTCTTGGAAAGATGAGCTGGTAAAATATCATGCATGAATCAGTACACATTTTAATCCTCTCTCTCCTCTTATTTACAGATGAATTTACAGGGAGACACTAAAACACATTGCCCCAACCCTGCAGCAGTGCACAGTCTGGCTCATGTAATGAAGAATGCCTAGGATGTCCTGTCCCCCCCACCTCAAGTCCAAAGCCATCACCCTTCCCCTTTATTACTGTGGTGGTATCCTGCTGTCTTTACTTTCAATTCACTATACTGTAAAACATCTTCAGCAACATGATTTTTGCTTCATTTCTCCCTTAAGCAAATACGAGGAAGTAAAGTCAGAAAATTTTCAGAAGTCTGGAATTCAAAAATCACACTTGTCACCTCCTCACAAGGAATTATCTTTCCTGTAATCAGTGCCAAGCAATTCCTAGGCACATTAGTACAGAAGCACATTGGGATTCATATGAGAAAGCAAGGCAATGTTTAATAATTTAGTTTGAGAATGCTGTCATCTCTGTAAATGTTTCCTGAAGCCCTTGATTATTAACATTTATGTTGTTCCAATTAACAACGAACATTCTTGAGGGTTTTGCCAACATAAATATGGCCTGTTTAAGCAAATTACTCCCCAAAAGCACAGATTTCAATGGTGGCTTTTTGTCCTACAGATGTTTTATCTTGGCACTGGTCAACCACTCACCATTTTCTGCCAGCTTCAGTGATCCAGAGCGTCTGCTCTCAGCTTTTGGCACAGGCACATGTGTGTAACACTGTAAATTCATTGGGAATCACAAAATTGTGTTACCAGTTTTGAAAGTTTAGACAAAGAAGTCAAACTAACTTGTCACACTAACAGTTGAAGGTATTGCACTATTTTTGGATGTTGCTTTGGGCTTACATCACCTCAGCAGAACAAAATGTTTATTCCAGGCAATATTTGCTGCTGAATTTCCTTGAATGAAGAGCTGCCTATCTAAATAAATTCAGCAAAACCACATAAGTAAAGGTGAGTAAAATGCTTTCAGGACTGCAGCAGCTATACATGCTCATCCAAGCTCATGCTCCTGGCTATCTAGAGACAAGAAGTATAACCTACATATGCACACCTGGGGGGGGTGGGGGGTGGGAAGTGAGGCTTATTATGGTGGTTACTACAGTTCATCATTCTTCTACAAACTATGACTCATGCTTTAAGCTGACTTTTATTACAGATATTAGTCTAGTCAAATAGTAAAAGATATAATGCAAGCTAGCTATTTGATTTTTACAGATTCTAATACTACAAAGCAGGGAGGAAAAGCTGATTTCTCCAGAACATTGGTGCTTAATGACATCACAGACAGCACTAGAAATTCTTAAGTAAAGGTCCCAGCTTTCTCCCCTCTTTCAGGTCCCTAGCACAATTTTAACAGAGGAAGCATTAGGCACAACATTTAGACTCAGAAGAACATCTACAATATTACTGAGATATTGAAGGAAATTGGATGGCAAATGGGACAATGGAAAAATAGGACTACGGATGGAAAATGGACAGTAGATAATATCTGTTCCTTATTCCACTGACTGGCACATACAAAGAGACATGAACATCAGCTGGACCTTCAGCTTTCAAAACGATAGTTTACGTCTAATTAGATAAATTCTGTCAGTTTAACATTAGCTGAGAAACTGGCGTCTAAATTCATAGCAATGCAATTCTTAGTCACCCAAATGTGCAACTGAGGTCATTAAAAGGCCTCCACGCTTTCTAACTGCTTTCCTTTTTGATTTTATAACAAACAAAAGAATTGCACTTTTGCAGAAACAACATAAGTGTGGCCACAAATATAGACTAGAATACTTAAAAAACCCCATCTTTTCCAAGCTCTCCCCCAGTTTGTCATCTCTCAGACATCCAACCCACTATCAATTATTAAGGCGAGACTGCATTATGAAAAAAAGCCAGGGAGCTGTTAACTAAAATGTAACTAAGGATGGATTTAACAGATGAGCTCTAGCAAGTCATGCTGTTGCAATTTATAACCTTATTTTACCCAGCAGTCCACCCATCCTTAGAGGACCAATAGGAAGGAATACATGCATTCATCTCAATGGTTTCATTTCACACTTTGTCTTCTTAGGCTGAACCCCCTGTTGGATTTTTTTAAACTGTCAGAGGTGTGCACAAGGACATTGTGCTAAACGTGGCTTGAGGGTGATAGCCTCTAGCAGGTGTGGTGTAGGCACCTGAAGCTAAAGCCTCACAGTGACCTCTTCCAGAGCACTACATCAAAGCTCTAAGGCAACTTCAGTTACAGTAAGTTCACAATTTTGAGGTCTACTCAGTGGCCCACTCCTTTTTTTTTTTTTTTTCTGGAATCTATACAAAAATCTCACTGTCTTCAAGTGAAACAGGAGCAAGCCACCACCTTATCATCACAGGAGTTGTCCATAGGCACAGAAAGTAAATGTAATTTTGCCTCAGTGCTGATGTATACTCTCCTTGTTTGTGCTGCTGTCACCCTACATGCTTAGCATGAATAGTCATTATGAGAAATCTCCGCACAAACTTAACTAATTAGATAAGAAACTTGTCACTCCAAACTTCAGCTGTGTCTCAGTTATCACTACATTCTCTGATAGAAATAATTGTGTATTACCTACCAAATTAGTACAATTAGCATTTAAAAGAATATGATGTGCAGTAAGTATCATTTTAAGGCTTTATCTATCACAGCTAAAACCAGCAGTTGAACTACTAGTCACTGAATTTCCCAAGAAAGCTCTTACAGATACTCCTTTCTTGAATACTTAAAATACATGCTTTCCACTGCAGCTCAACACATTAGGCTATAATAATTCAGTATTTCAACACTGTCTGGCACTCAGATTTGTCATAAACCAGTTTGGAATCGTGTATACCACAGTAACGCTGCGCTCCAGTAACCACGTGATTTTAACTCCTATCAGTCATTATGTTCCTTCAGCAACATGCTTTTAGGTGGCAATGGCAGAGCCTAGTGCTTGGATCCAAGTAATCGTGATGCAGTTTAATAATGCAATGTATCCTGCTGCTTATGCACTCAGCTTAATGTTCAAAATACAAGCAAATGTGTAGAGGAGAAATGGGCACACCAGCTTAGGTAACACAGAAATAACTCTGCGATTTGGCGTTAGGTAGCAATTGAACCTCAGAGGTTCAAGGACCTCCTGTTGTTTCTGTTCCAGCATTCACAGCCTAGCTTCAAGCTTGAAGCTGCTGGTTCAAGTTGGGGAAGGAAATGAAACTTCAAGTGAAAGAACCTGCACATGCAGGATTATGTACTGGTTGCCACTCTGCCTGCTTAGTTTCTTTCCAGTGGTTCTGCACTCTTCACCCAAGCTGGTATGTTTGTTACCACAGAAGCCGCAATCTCTACCTTAACATTCCAAGACACCACAACTAAGACTTTTACTGCATGCTGTTCTTTACTTCAAAAAGACAGCCTAAACACAGGAGCCCAGCTGCACAAAGATTTAGCCATCAGAAGAGTTAACAACACAGTCACTATGTTTCTGTAACAGAGGAAGGGAGTTTACAGAAAATGAGCATGTATCTCTGGATGAGACACTACACAAACAACATTACACTCCATTCTTAGTCACATTTGTAAGTTCCTTGTGTTACTAGGAGATTTCATGGCTTGCCAACAACAGATATTTCCAAAAGGTCTTTCCTCCCAAGTCCTAGACACATACGGATGCACACACTGAGCAATTTGCCCAGCAATGTTTGTCATTAATTTCATCAAATGGCTCACAAGGAAAAGTACTGACATGGAATGCAAGAATTACGCCTGTAAGAAACATCCTGAAACTCATGATAAATTCATAGGCTATATTTGTAAGTTGATGATGTGAAGTAAAACAACCCTTTTAACTAAAGGGATAAAAGACAAGACAGTCACATGTACTGTGTATATATGTATTTCTAGAAATGTTTAAAAATAAAAAGTGAGAAGCTAACAAAAACACTGAGGCAATTACATAACCCTATTAAACTGTGTCTGTAAAGGGTGAATGAGAAATCAAGGACAGCGAAACTAACAAAGAATTTATATAAAGGTGGGAGACCACAGTCTGCAGTGGTTTACACCAGCTGAGAATCCAGTCTGTTGTCCTTTCAGTTCTGGAAAGAAAGAAACCCACTGTTGGTACTGATTAAGACCCTCAAGATTTACCACATAGGCACTAGTGCTGTAACTGAATGCATGAATCCAAAGCCTCATGCCTACTCAAAGGCTAGAGAAACAGCCAGAGCTGAAACGCATTGTAAATCATTGCTTTGCCCAATAAGAGATTCTAAGATATCTTTTATGAATTGGAATGTAAACTTGAAATACTGATAAAAGAAAAATGTGAAAATTCAGGACTTAAAACTCTATCCACTGGACCTAACATCAAACTACAGTTTCCAAGCCTACTGCAGTATTTGCCTATTCCTTCTCTCTCAGAGTCAATAGATAAAACTACACAGGGCTTTGTTGTATACATGGGGGGGAAGGCAAAGGTAGGACACAGTGCATCACGGACAGTGTAGTTCAGAGAGGCAGCCCAAAACATGGGTTTAGCAGGACATTCAATATAACAAAACTATTTCTACATGCTACAGATGGCTCTAATACTCTCTTAATCTGGAGACCTGGTAGTAAACTGTTTTTCTGTGATTTGTAAGGCCAAATTTTCACACTTTAGTCAGACTAAAATATTTATTTTCATTTTACACAGGATAAAATTAGAGAAAATAATCACTAATTTTTTTCTCCAGCTGCAAATTTTCATTATACAAGAGCTGCCAGAAATTTTCCAGCCAGCTATAAATTGAAGTTACAGTATTTAATCCTACAATAACTTAAAAATATGGCAGCATAAATGAAGTTGAATCCATAAAAAAACCCCTAATGTTCTGTCATTTAAAGTTGTCCTTTTATTCTAAAAGCAGCAGTTATAAGCATATTAAAGTTTAAATTGTAATTAATGTTGCAAGAAATATAGTCAATTTTGTAGCTCATCTAAACCTTATCAGATCTTTTACAGCAAGTTAATGGGCTGTTAGTGAATCTCCTCAACATGAATCTGATCATAAAATAATTCTTTTCACAAGATCTGAAGCTACTCAAGCTTATTCTAATTAACATAAGATCTGGTTGAAGTTTCTACCCTGCAAAACCCTTTATAGTTTTGCGGTTCGTGTTGTTTTAAATGGAGTAACTGAAGACTAAAGAGAGAACACGAACAAAGTTTTACTTAAAAATCTGTGAGAACCTGCTTATCACAGGATTGGAATTTTTGGAGTTCACCCTCACCATCTCTTTCTTTGGGCCAATCACTTCCTTGCTTTGGACTTCCAGAATTCCTCTTCATTCCTATTGATATATCCTCTCCATCTTAAACTCTACAGGAGTAAGATTAGAGATACGACCAGTAGTCAGGATGTGACATTTAACAGTTCCTGCAAGGGTTTGCATACCTGGCACTTTCTGTTCAGCTTTACTCTATGGCAATATCACTTGACCACATCACACCTTCACTGTGATGTAAATTCTCAGTAAACAGATATACTAACAGGGATGCCTGCTGAAACAGTCAACTGTTGACTATAGGGGTCATAGCTCCCATTTTCTAACTCGAGCCAGAACACATGCCATGAGAGAGAACAGAACTAATTCTGTTCTGGGATTTTACTTTTCAGCTCAGTCTCTTTTAAGTGACCATACTTTCTAATGTTAATAGCATCTTTTCAGAGGCAGCGGCTGCTTCCAACAGTGATAGCACTCAATGTTTAGAGTTAGTACCCAGGACTGGTGTGTACAGAAAGGCTCTTGCTTATACTTCCTCCTGCGTAGACCAAGGCCACTGCTAAATCTTGCGTACCACATTGGGAATGCAGAAAGTAAAAGACTGCACCCCACAGCGAGAAGCAGCCAGGACAGTTGACCCTAAATTGATCCCCAAGGTATTCCAGCCCATATTCAGTATAAAGCTGAGGGATCACGAGGGTCAAGCTCTCTTCTTCAATGGACAGTGTCCAAGGATGACTGTACATTCTGCCTTTGATCTTGATCCATGTGTTACAGAATCCAGCTCCTAAATCTGATTCCCATCTGCCACTGAGTCCAGTCTGGGATTTGCCTAGTGCCTGCTCCACAGCATCACTGGTGATAGTGACATAATTGCTGTCAGGGAGGTTGGGTTCATTACTGTTTTTTTCTATATATATTCCATTTTATTATTATATTTATTAAAGCTGTTGTAAGTTTCGTTTTCTAGTCCGTAAGTCTCTCTCCCTTATTACCTTTCTCTTCCCCTTTGGGAAGGGAGGGGGAGTTAACAGAGACAAATCTGCTATTTGTTTAATGGCTGGCCCCACCCTAAACCTTGACAGCATGTTGCAACTCCCCATGTACCATTTATAGTGTAGTGGGATCTGTCCTAATTAAAATGTGAAAGTCATCTGGGTTATTTATATCCATGAACTGATCTTTCTTCACAGGTGTCTTGCAAAATGATGGACACCAAACTTAAGTCAAGGCCCCAAAATACTGCTTTAATATTACATATAACTAGCACTGTAAATTCTCACTGACCCCCATCATCCTGACTCACTCACAGTAATCTTCCAAAAATTAGTTGCTCCTGCATGTTTGTAGTGACTGTAATCACAAGTCATTTAATAGCAGTTTGTTGAGACTGTATGAAGATTAAACCATTCCACAGAAGACAAAAACAGATGACCAATAACAAGCATTTCAATAGTCATCTGAATTCCCACTATGAAAAGCTCACAGTGTTTGTGTAAAGTTTTGGTTGTACACTTCCAAAGTAATAATATTTTTGAAGCTATACCAAAAAAATGGACTCAAATTAGTTGTATCATTTGCAGTGAAAATCCTTAGTTAGGTCATTAATAAACAGCCCAAACTTTTTGCTCTTTATTCAAGAGTTTCACCGCAAAAAGAGAGTACACTTAGGGGTACAGATGTCAGTAAGAATTGAGTATAAGTCTTAAACAGAGAAACAGTATGGAGAGGAAAAAAAAAAAAAAAAAAAAAAGAGATTAAATACTGCAATCTAAGTTTTAGCTCCAATACAATGCTGATTGAAAACAGCAGAAAGATCCGCCTTATGAGCACTTTCTTTTCCTTTTGATCTCAGATGGAACAAATCTATTTGATTTAATTATGTAACTGAAAGCTTACTATCTCAAAGTATTTGGTTTATAGGCCAAATTCCTAAGCCTGTAACCGATTTGTAAAATATTATCAACCTTGGCTGCAGTTCCTACCCATTCATTAGTTTGTTTTCTATGGTAATTTGTACGCAGCTGCTAAGAAAAAGCAACAGATGCTCTTGAAGTGGCATCCAGACAAAAAGAGAGGTCAGAAATTATTGGTAAATATAAAGGCTGTGCATAAAACATTGCCGAGAGAAGGTTTAAAATGATAGAAAACCACCCATATACAACATTCATCAAGGCAATACCCTAAAAAGGGCAAAGAAAGTAATTCATCTTGGTAAGAGCATGAAGTGTGAAGAACATAAAATAAATATCCATAAACTAAACTGTGATTATAAAATCTAGACCTTGGAAAATAAACTATTTGAGAAAAAGTACACCAGACCATGACTTCTGCCAAAATCTGGAATCACAATTTAAAAATCAGTCAAAATCAGTGTATTTTTATTAATAAAACAGATATTTACATCTGAATATAAAATATTGAGTTTCAAACCATCTGTATGACACTAATGCTACTTATAAATCAGGTACCTGAACTGTACAATATTTCCTGCACTTATAAATCACTCATTTACAAAGCAGTTGCCTGACTGGGAAATCATTTTCCTGATTAATAAATCAGGTGCCACCAGACTGATACAAGTCATAAATCTTTTCACTACTAGGCACATTTCATAAATCAGGCACTCAGTATACACCAAGTGTTAGTAAATTCTCAATTATGAACAATTTAACAAATCAATACCAACACAGAATCTCCTAACAAAATGGTAAAGCCATATAGACTAGACTTTCTTGGTGGGTATTGGTGGTGTTGGTTTTATTGTCGTGGGGTTTTTGTTTGTTTGTTTTTCCAACTAAATTTTCACTGTATCCCCTATTCTATTTGCCAGTGTCTAATGTATTTGGAGTTTGTATACTCAAAATTAGAAAGCAATTTAATGCTTTAAATTTCTTGTTTCGTCTTTTTTTATACTTCATACAAAAAATTGAAAGTTGAAGTCTCTGCTACCTCATTCTAAAACCTCTTGGGGATTTATTCTGCCTCCCCCCATACATTTAATACAACAGTTCAGAGAAAGGTATTTACAACTTTCTTTTTAATTGCCTTTATAAATGTGTAATGTCGCTAGAATAAGTAATTTAGCAACTGATGCATTATGAAACATTTCAGTAAGAATTCAAAAGAGTGAATAAGTTTCTCTAATGTAAGGGGAACTGTACTTCTAAGAGAAACTATACTTTTAAGAGATTCTCTCAGCAGAGAGGTGAAGAATATTTCTTAAATTGTGAAGTAGCTCTGCTACACTGCACCCATTTAGTAGAATGGAGTCTTTGTCATGTCCAAGCAATTTAAGTAGTTCATAAATATGGCCACATTGGTGAGTGTACAAACACTTGCAACAAGACAGAATAAAAAAACCCAAACAAGCAAATACTATGTTTAATACATTACAGAAGTGTCATTTAAAGTTGTCAGTTTGAAGTTTATCATAGCAATTCTCACAAAACAGAATTCCAACACAAAATTATTTCTAAATGTTACATTCTAAAAACCAAATTAAAATTTAAATTTTAAAGAAGAAACAGGAAGAAATAGATACCATGTAATTTAGGGGGAAAAAACCAACATATTTTAGTTTGAGGTAAATAGCATACTTTGGTTGACTTAAAATTATTTTCTTCCAGTCTAATTTGGCCTCTAAATCCAATAACTGATTATTCATACAGGACCATTATCATACTAGTATCATAGAATGGCTTGGAAGGGATCTTAAAAAAAAAAATCATCTAGTTCCAACCCCCCTGCCACAAACAGGAACGCCTCCCACTAGACCAGGTTGCTCAGAGCCTCATCCAGCCTGGTCTTAAACACTGCCAGGCATCCACAACTTCTCTGGGCAGCTTGTTCCACTGTCTTATCAACCTCATAGCAAAGAGCTTCTTTCTTCCTATATCCTTCAGATGAAAGGCATTTACATTGTTATAGTTACTGAAATAAGTAAAGCAGAGCTACTGTGCAACAGCAGCATAGTTAACAGAATTTGCACTGTTAGCATTTACTGCTGCAGGAATTAATGTGTTGGGGACCCTTAAATGGTCCACTACAGGTGTCACCTCTTGTCATGGTTTAGTGTCAGGGCAGCCCCTTAGACCTATAACAGACACTTTCTGTTAACCCCTTTCCCTCCACAAAGGGGAAGAGGAAGGGAATAAGGGAGAGAGACTGAGTGATTAGAAAAGGAAACTAGAACAGCTTGAATGAGAATAATAATAAAATAGAATATGTACAAATATATACAGAACCAGTATTGAACCCAACCCACCCCCCCAGTGGTAATTATATCACCATCACTGCTGATGCTGTGGAGCAGGCACTGGGGAAGTTCCAGATCGGGCCCAGCAGCAGACAGGAGCTGTGTTCAGGAGCTGCATTCTGGTACCAGATTCAGGAACACACCGATTGGGATCGAAGGCAGA
>JANHGN010001257.1:28614-53123 GCA_024605025.1 Megaceryle maxima | reverse complement strand
AGCAGACAGGAGCTGTGTTCAGGAGCTGCATTCTGGTACCAGATTCAGGAACACACCAATTGGGATCGAAGGCAGAACAGAGTCCTCCTTGGATGCTCCAAGGAAGCAATCAAAAGAGGACCTGAGCCAAGCTGACCAAAGCTGGCAAAGCAGTCCAAGGGGGGAGAAGAGTCCAGGAGCCCCCAGAGAGAGAGAGCTATAGAACCTCCAGATCCCTCAGCTTTATACCAAATATGATGTATATGGGATGGATACCTAACAAGGTATCCAGCCTGTATAACAAGGCTGGAATACCTCACTGGTCAGTTTGGGGTTACCTGCCCTGTCCGCTCCTCCCTGCAAGTGCTGCCTTTCTCTTTCCTGCACCCCCCAATGTGGTACACAAGATCCAGCAGTGGCCTTGGTGTGCACACCAATCTTTGGTAGGAACTCTATAAACACGGGGGGTTATCACTGCCAGAAGCAGACACTGCCTGTGCAAACAGGCTGCTAACTTCAGGCAGTGCAGTTCGTTAGAAGAACTGAGCTGAACAGTAAAATCACTGAACAGAACCAGCTCTCTTCTCACTCAAACCAGGACACCTCTGCAAAAGATCATGAAGCAACTTCTGTTGCCTATATTATGCCATCCATAGTTATCAGAATGCAGGCATAGAACCTAGTGCTATATTCACAGACAGTGGGAGAATAGGCAGGTGAGAGAAGAATAGATAGGAGAAATATCTGAGAAATATATGAGAAATAAGGGTTCACAAAAGAGCTGCCCATTAAGAGTAACCAGTGTGTTTACCTCTACACAGAGCTTCTCAGATTTAAGGAAAACATCTGCATAGCATGGAACAGAAGAGCTATTTCACAGCTGGCTGCAGTAAAATAAACATCAGGCTTAAGCAGGTACCAGCTGGCAGTTATAATAGTTAGTTATTAACTAATGCATTTCTCTGAAGTGCTCAAGAGTAACAATTGAGCTTATGCAGAGAGTTTTGGCTTTTACTGGAATGGCCTGAGAAGTCTTTTCCTTGCTAATAGTCAAGATTAGGACTAGTGCAAGCTTTTGTCCACATTATAGACAAAAAGGCAAGAAAAGCCATGACCCCACTCTGGATTGGGCTCTGCCAGCCCAGAGAGGTTGTGGAGTCTCCTCTGGAGACTTTCAAACACTACCTGGATGCTTTCTTTAGCAACCTGCCCTAGGTGAACCTGCTTTAGTAGGGAGGCTTGGACAAGATATCTCCAGAGGTCCCTTACAACCACTACCATTCTGTGATCATAACCAGCAGATAGAAACCACACCCGTTTTCCTTCAGATTTTTTTCCTGACCAACAACACTAAATTGTTTTAGCAGGATTACAAAGAGGCTACAGTGTAGAGGCACAGTGAGTACAGAGCCACAGAAAACATAACCTACCTATGCCAGTGTAAAAAAAAAATTAAAAAAAAAAGGCAAAACAAAATTTTAATCTATTGTCATCATTTGAGCTCAGTGTCATTAGCCATACAGTGAAAAGGTGCCTGCCTTGAGGAACAATTTTGCTGTGATTGAAAAATTGAATCCTCTCACCCTCAGGGTAGGGATAAACTTTGTAAAATCCTCATTATTAAGGACAAAATAATAATAATAAAAATATTTTCTTGTTATAGTACTCTTACCTAAGGCTTCACAGCCTTACATCTTAAGGCAGATGCTTAAGACTCCACGACAGTTTTGGAGGACAATATACTCTAGTCCTGAACTAAAATCTTTGTGTTTTACAACACCTTCAATTTGTTCTAGACAGGATGCAGGATTTTGCCAAATACATAATTGCAGCTATATTTGCTTACATAGGTGTTGCCTATTGCAAAGCATTCTGCAGTACCTTGAATACAAAAGACAATAGATAAGAAACAATTATCTCCTAGTTAATTACATCACAGAAACACTACCCTTGATCAGTTGGCCTTTTCTGACCTCTGATGAGTACATTTTCATTGTCACTTCTAAGCTAGTCCAGTCCTATCCAGGCACAAATCCCATTTCTTTCTTTCCTCAAGGCTTTGAAGCTTTTGTTCATACTATGCTGATAAGAGAGAGAGGAAAGGATTCTGAGACCTGAGCAAGAAAGATTTTCTGTACATACATTTGAATCATAATGGAAAAAAAAAAGCAGCACTGGAGATGGTCTATGAACCTCCCAATTTCCCTCTGGGAAGCAGGTTGAACTTACTGAATCTTCACTATCACAGATCTACACACAAAGCAGCTCCCAGTGTTTCTCTCCAACAGGCAAGAAGCATCATCCTATCACAGGTGACCTGAGAAGCTGCTCACAAATTCAACAATTACAGCCCACCAGAAAGAGAGCTTGATCTAAAGGCCATAACTCAGATCACAGCTGTGAAAAATGTATCAGTCTATTGCCATGGTGTTTCTTGCAAGTGCCATTCAAAATTAGTCCATAGTAAATCTGTAGGCCAAACTTGCCCCTATCATGTTGAGAGGCATCACCTACCACAGATTAATCTAATTTAGACCTTTAAGTATAGAAAGCTCAAAAGGAACATTTGCTTAAAATTTTCTTCTTTCTCCCAAAGAGTCAGCACACAGCTACTGCATTTCCTAAACTCCTCTCCCTCCCCAGCCTAAAAAGTTAATGAAAATGGTTCACCAGGAGACTGCATAGTTTGCCTGCACAGAAATGATTTGAAATTATGTGGAAAAAAAAAAAGGCTACAAATATTGGCAAAATAAAAGTATTGAAAGAAGTAATATTTTTAACATCAGTAGTCTGAAATTTCATAATGCATGCCAGTAATTGTTACAAGAAACACCTTAAGACAGTCTCTGTCAAAATAAGGGAAAACAACACATTAAAAAAAATGTAACAGAGTTTGCAGCTAGGAAGATATTCTGCTTTCAGCTATGAAAAGATAATAGTGATTAATAAGGACAACAAGGTTCAATGAGAGACTTTGTCTAAAGATTCAGCCATTCAGCACCGTTTCTGTGGCCATGTAATCCTCTCTCAGTACAGTGAGCAGTCAGGCTAGTACTGATGTACCCACTATTACTTTGTCCACAAATGTGAATGTAGATATTTAGTGGAGAGCACAGGTCAGTCCTGGAATGTGGAAATTCCAGAGGGATTTAAAGAGCAAATATTTTAAGCTTGCTAATCAGGGATATTTTAAAGAGACTGAGACATGTCTGAATGAAGCTGCAAATGCTATTTTCTACTTCCCTCTTGTGTTTTGGGCGAAACAAAAGACTAAATGTTCTCCAAAACCAATAGCAACCTAACAGAAAATACTACAGGTAGCTATCCCAAAAAGACACAAGACAACTGTAGGAACATTAAAAACATTAGCTTGTCAGGTATCAGTCCATCACTGTGAAAGATGGACTTTCTGACCAAGAGAACATAGGATTGTGCACAGTTTCACATTTCACAATTCATCATTCACCTGGGAGAAGCAAGCTCTGCACAACTGTTGTGATGTGCAGATGTTCATCACCACAGCCTCTGACCAGGAAGAAGCACTGCCATATCCTGAAATCCCAGAAGTGGCGTGCTTATATTGCATCTTTCTCCCAAGTCTTCTATTATTTCTAAGTGATTACTTTCTAATTGTTCTCAGATGCTTTCAGTGTTTAATGTCTACCGATACAAAATTCATTTTTATATCTTCACCCTAGAAGCCCAGTAAACTGGAGCATAGAACAGTGACTGAGGAAATCAGGAAACAATGGAAAAATAGATAGATGAGCATCATTACTCCCAAATAGGGTATCAAGTCAGAAATCTGCATCTGGCAGTGGGCCACAAAGAACCAGGGCTAGAATGAGCTGGCTTACAAGATTACAGAACGAAGTGACAGGATCCTCATGGCTGCCAATCACAAAGTCTTTAATCAGCTGGATTGTTACTAGATGCAGTGAACAGCAACTGGGGTCACATGAAAGATACTGGACAGATACTACTGTCTGTAGACAAGTATTTAGTTGATAACAGGAAAATCTTTTACAGAAAGGAGTCCATTTTGGACTCCCACTAGAAAGATTAAAGCAGGTAGGAAAAAAAAAAGAAAAAAAAAACCAACAAACCAAAAACCCAACCTAAAAGCTGAAAGTTGCACTTCTAAGAAAACTGATTTCACTACTCCACATCCTAGAAGCAACTATCAAGTCTGTTCCAAACACCTCTGGCAGTGACCACCATCTCTATCAGTGCTGTAAAAAGGGGCACTTATCCCCTTTGTTCTTCAAATACAGCCTATATTTGGTTATTAATTGTTCCTATACGCTTTGAAAAAACTGTTCCTTAACCTCATTGTGAGATACCTTGAATGGTTAAAGCTTGATTTTGCTCCAACAAAATCATCAAGACATTTGTTAT
This sequence comes from Megaceryle maxima, assembly GCA_024605025.1. Taxonomy (NCBI): domain Eukaryota; kingdom Metazoa; phylum Chordata; class Aves; order Coraciiformes; family Cerylidae; genus Megaceryle; species Megaceryle maxima. The sequence goes on along the minus strand of JANHGN010001257.1, from coordinate 48,746 downwards.
TGAATTCAAGAGGAGAGGAAATGAAATTTTATGAGATTTCAAAAGGCACAAGTGGCAGCAAGACATCCATGCCACCTGTGGCTTTTGGAAGCATCACACGTACTTGTTTCTTTTGATCATGTCTTCCAAGTGGACTGTGCCCAGCTCCACTTTATCTTCCTCTATGTCATATCCTTTGATTCCTAAACCTGTTCTACAGCTCTCTTGCCTTTCATCAATTTTACGTTAGTCCTTAAGTTTTCCACACTGGACATGTATCAGTTAAAGCAAATTAAAGCCATTAAACTAAAAACGCTTCAAACCAATGAAGCGCTGTTAAAGCTCACGCTGATACTTTTGAATTTTAAAATCAATGCAGAATGATTAAGCATATTGAATACTTTACACAAATCTATAGCAGCTTTATAAAAATTTCAAAAGCCTGAATTAATGGCTTGATAAAACTAATTTGTTAATTTAAGTAAGATTGGAGATGCAGGATGACTTACTGAATATGTGGGTTTTCAAAGAACATAAAACATTGGGCAAAATGATTCAGCAATTTCAATAAGAATCAACTGTGGCCAGTGTCGGAAACCTTGCCACACAATTTGTGCTTCCTTTTAATGATTTAGAAGTGGTGGATGTTTCTTGGAACTAATAATGGGATATATATTTTCACCTCATTCTTTAGTTCAAACCTCTCAGGTCACTAATAAGAAGGGGAAAAAATAATAGTCTAAACTATCTTTTGAGGAGCTAGAGGGCTTTAAAATTATTAGTCAGTTAATTCTCACAATAAACCTAAGAGATTCTGTAACCATTACCATCCTTTACCTACTGAAAATGGAGAAAGCAGAAGTAAAAAGACTTACTGAAGGTCACACACTAACTGAGAGAATAGGAGACATTTCTAAATACATCTTCAATAAATTAAAGATCTAACAGTCATTTCCAGATATTAATCCATTCTCTTCTGAATTCAGCATGAATCTTGACATTAAGTCCAAACCAATCACAGGGCTAGAAAAAGACTCATGTCCATCTATTCCAGTGACCCAAAAATATGGACCTTAAGGTCCCATATCATTAAGTGATGTGAAATGTCACAGCTGTGTAAGACTTGCAGTAAAGCTACAGTTTGAATCTGAGCTTTCTGAATCTATATAGTTCACCTAAAAAAAAAAAAAAGGCTAAGGCTTTAGATAATACAAAAGCATTTGTATTGGACTCCATTAAAAATTGCATTGAGGACATGGGAGATGTAGCAGAGTAGGTTCATTAGGCAAAGCATACCTAATGTTAATAATATTCTGGACCGAATAGTCTGGCATACAAATACACTTCCACTGTTATTGCAAAAATAGTGTGGGAACTCCAGTAAGCACAACTTAGAAGGATTCTGATTCACACTTCATACAACGACAATTTGTCATCAGCAGGAATTTCTTTAGCAGTCAGAAAAAAAAAAAAAGTAAGCCAATACAACTTCTAGAAAGGCAGGATCTTCTCATTAAGTAAGACAATGGTGACATTCCATAGAAAAATGATGCTTACAGTCAGTTTACAAACATTTGTATGTGTGTGGAAGTTTAATCTAGGCTGCAGATGAAGTTCCAGGAGTTTTTTTGGCTGAAAGTATTCAAATTTCAAATACAGAATTTTGTTACCTCTGCTTTGCATAAGAGAAAAATTAATTCCAAAACAAACAAAATCCCCACAAACTTCTGAGGTTTTACTGTCCTCAGGAAGGAATTGTTTTAAACCTACTCAAATTCAAAATGACTGGAATAGAATCAGCAACAACTCTCAAGTGAACCTTCCTGAACCTCTTGAGGGTTGAACTCATCAAAACACACAAAAAGGGTCTTGAAACCTGGAGACCAGGTTTTATTAGAACAATATATTTAAAATATGTTATAGAGATATATAAAAATATCTCAGTATAGAAATATTATAAACAAATATTCCCGTCTGCTGGTAGGAAGGATCTTTTTCCAAGTGTGTTCCCTTTCCAGCAATCAGTTCATCTTTTCTGCTGTGCTGCAGCAAACTGTAAAAAAAATTTTTTTTTCCACCTCTGCAGTCTGATTTTCACTCCTTTTGCCGTTCTTCCACCAGCCTCCCTGCTCCTGATGCCAACTCCAAGCTGGGTATATACCAGTGAGAGACAGGCACATCTTTCCCATCTCCTTGGTTTTCCCTCTCATACACTAAAGGGGCATTTCTTTCTCCAAAGAAGCTTACTGGACCCTAGGGAAGGGGACATTTCCCTTCCTGAAAGAACATCCAGAGAAGCCCAGAGGAATAGCTACAGCAAAGCAAACAAGGGGCCTCGTATATAACCTCCCTACTGTGTTGCCCAGCAATGCACACACCCCCCTCTTTTTTGGTTCCCCCCCCCCTCCCCAATGAAACAAAGCTTAGCAACATATGACCACTGGTAAACAAAACATACAATCTGTCACAATGAGAAACAAACGCTTCAATCCTGTACCTTGTTTCTACTGGGCATAGCTTTACTTTGCTATTGACTTCGATAAGGCTTCACACAGCAATACATGGTATATATAAATCACATGACTAGGCTAGACCTAAGATAAAAAAGATAACTGTTTAACATAATTAACTGTTTAATATTAACTGCTGCCTACAGTTTCTCCTGAAACAGATACTTCTGACCACAGGCCTGAGAGCATTTTCTGCCTGCCAGAAAAACAGAGGAATTCCTCCAGCAACAGGCACCCAAGGAAGTACCAGAAGGCTGAAGCAGTTGTAAGACTGTTTGTATATCAGGGTGATGAGCAGGCAAAACACTACAAGGAGTGAACTTTATCTCCTTTATATGGATTATCAAACTGGAAGTGGGTTGTCATATACCAGCAGGAGGCGGCTAAGCCTACAAATTAAACCGTTTTAATCACACAAGCTCTGCCTCCTTCATGTATGACACAAGCCTCAGGAAATTTTTATTATCATCTCCAGCTCCAAAGCAGGAGATTCCAATGGGGTAGTGTTTGGAGTCACATTGAAGCCACCAGCTGAGAAGGAACAACTTCTACAGTGGAAGGAAAGTGGAGGTGGTTTCACTATTCCAGAGCATAGGCAGTACAAGTAGATGGGAGCTGAGCACTACACTAACAATTTCTTGGAAAATTATCTTCTAGAAAATATGCAAAAAAGGATCAGACTTAAATGGCTTTATTCGTCCCAAATAAAATGTTCCGTATCCAGAATATTTGCAGGAAAGGCATGGAAACCATGGCAGAAAGCACTGTGGAGGCATTTATGCTGTTCCTTACAGTCCTTTGTAACTAAGTAAGCAGGAAACATTTTTGTGTGTGCTCTTAAACATGTTTTCTTCTCCCACCAATGTAATTTGATGCAAAACAGTCTTAGCATTTATGCAGCCGTGTTATATCCAGAGGTTTTTAAGTACATTATGGAAAAGTAGATATGTATCATTACCGGACTATTGCCACATTATGAATCAAGCTTAAATATAATAGAAGCCTGGTTGCCAAACCACAGTGTATTTGGATAACGCTGAGTTCAAGTATCAGCAGGCAAGAGAAGAGGGAATTACAGAGACTGTTTATAAATGAAGGTTTGGATGACTATGAATTTACTGTATGTAACCATATATTTGCCAGACAAAGTGTTACTAAATATACAAGTCCACTCTATTACATAGTAGCTCCATAAAACCAGATGTGGAGAGAATAGGTGTCCCTCTCAGACTTGAAGATGTGTCTTACCTTTCCAGATGATCAGATTTGCCAAATCAGCTAGCAAGAATCAACCAAATCAGCAGCCAGATAAGCAAATAAGGAAAACCAACTTTGCATTAACATTTAAACTTCTTGTTGAGGATGAAATTGCTTATAGCCACAGTATTGGTGACAGTGTTAAAGGCAGAAGGGAACAATGTAGAATTTTTCCTGTGACATGAGGTGTACACTGTTCAGCTTCCCCTTTTTACCTTAGACCTATAGAAGGTTTCAGATTCAGAAAATGTATAGGGAGGGAATGTAAGAAGAGATCATATTTGTGAGAGGTGGAAGATGCAGAGCTGAAATTTTGCAGCAGAAAATGAAATTATAATGAGTGTCCTAAATTTATTAGGGCATACTCTCACTTACCTAAAGCTTATTTAAAGACATGAATATTACCATTTACTATTTCCAGATGTTTAAAAAAAGGCAACAAAACCCACAACCAAGTCCAATAAGCCCTGCTCAAACACAGAAGAGCCCCACAGTTAAAAGGATCTAACAAAGAAGATTCTCACTTGTCTTTGCAGACAATGCTTTCAGGGACTTGTACAGAAGCAGTTTGGCTCCAGTATCACTTCTTTTCCTGCTCCCAACCCCCCAAGTTGCAGAAATGTCTGTCTACATGTGGCCAAGCACATAAAACCCAGCAGTATGGGCTAGCTGCCCAAGTAACCATTTCCTACCTCCTATATGGAAAACTATTCACACTAGAAACAGTCCCAGGGACTAGACCCAAGACAAGCGTCACCAGTTTGACCATGTTGACCAAAATGTAGCATGTCAGTTGATATCAGCATGTCATGTGATTGTCATAGAAAGGTCTTAGTCCATGACATGCACATAATATACCTGTATTTATAAAAAAAAAAAAAACACAAAAAAAAACACAAAAAAAACCCCACAAACAAACAAAAAACCCCAACCAAACAAAAAAACCCAAAACACAACACACCAACAAAAACCAAACTGATCAAGTGCTTAAAATGTTGTTACTTTGTTTACTGGGCTATACAACATTTTGTTAGCTTTCTTAAAATTTTCTCTTACTGTCTTCAAAGAGCCTATAAAAAGAATTTCTATCTTGTAGCTTCTAGCTAGATTTAAAATATCTCCAATATAGGTAGGACATCTCCGATGGGGTGAGAAATGCTGCCAACTCTGAACTCTATTCAGAGTGCATTCACAGGCAGACATCAAAAGTCAGCTATTGAGAGAAAGATTTGGTTGCTTATTCATTCTTAAAAATATGGAAAACTCATCATTTAGTTGCATTTATAGTTTCATGTTCAAACATTATAATTCATTACAATTTTCAGGAGACTTCAGTGGGATTTTGGTTCCTCTGGTGGTAATATTTCTGTTTCATAGACTTGAACAAAGATTCATTGAGGTTAGAAAGGATCTCTAGAAATTTCCTAGTCCAGCTGCCTTGGTCAAAACAGAGTAAACTACAGCAAGGTTGCTCAGCATGAAGTCTAACCAGACATAGAACATCTCTGAGTATGCAGACAAACATGCTGGGAACCAAGCCAGTGAAAAGCCACTCCCTCAGTACTAAAAGCTTCATTTATAGTGCATAAATGGAATTACCTGTATTTCAGTTCACACCTATTGTCTCTTGGCCTTTCACGGGATATCACTGAGAAGAGTCTGTCTCTATCTTCTTTACTCCATTCCCAAGGGGCATTTATGTCCATTAATAAGCACAGGGTTAAATACTCTCAACTTTTCCATCTTCTCCTCACATGATGGATGCTCTAGTCCCTTAATCACCTTAGTGGACCTTCAATAGACTCAATCCTTTATGTTCATGTCTCTCTTGTACTGGGAAACCCAGAACTGAACACAGCACTTCAGTTGTGGTCTCCCCATGCCTGGGTAGAGGGGAAAAAGGTTACCTCCTTTGACCTGCTGGTGACACTCTTCCTAATGCAGGCCACAATGCAGTTGGCCTTCCTTGCTGAAAGAGCACATTGCTGGCTCACATTCACCTTGATTTTCACCAGGACCCCCAGGTCTTTTTCTGCCAAGCTCCCTTTCAGTTAGTTGACCTCCAGCATATACTGGCACATGGGGTTGTTCCTCCCAAGGTATGAGACTCCACACATCCTTTGTCTGAACTTCATGATGTTCTCCTCTGTCCAGCCTGTCACAGTCCCTCTGAATGGAAGCACAATTATCTTGTCTATCAATGTCATAAATTAACCCCAACTGGCAACTAAGCCCCACACAGCTGCTCATTCCCTGCCATGGCATGTGGGAGAGAACTGGAAAAGTGAAAGTGAGAAAACAAAGATAAAGGCAGTTTAACAGGTAAAGTAAAAGCTACTCACACAAGCAAAGCAAAACAATTAATCTGTTCTCTACTTCCCATCAAGTAGATGTTCAGCCATCTCCAGGAAAGCCAGGCTCCATCACACATACCATGATTTGAGAAGACAAATGCCATCATTCTGAAAATCCACACCTTACTCCTCCTTCCCCCGGTTTTTATATACCGAGCATGATGTCATATCGTTTGGAATATCCCTTTGGTCAGTTGGGGTCAGCTGTCCCAGCTGTGTCCCCCTCCTAACTTCTTGTGCCTCACCCAGCCTAATCACTGGTGTGGTGATGTGAGAAGCAGAAAAAGTTTTGACTCTGTCTAAGCACTGCTCAGCTAGAACAAAAATATCCCTTTGTTACCCATGCTTGTTTGGTCACAAATCCAAAACATAGCTGCATCCCAGACAAAATCAGCACAATCAACCATTACTTCCAGCTTTGTATCATCTACAGACTTTCTGAGGGTAGACTCACCCCATTATCTATGTGATTAATGAAGATATTAAACAGTATAGTCTCCAGTAATGACCTCTGGTATATACCACTACTGACTGATCTCCAGCTGAACTTTATGCCCCTAATCACAACCCTTTGAGCCTTAGAGTTCAATCAGTTTTCAGTCTACCTCACTATTCCCTTATCTAGTCCATACTTCACCAGTTTGCTTGTGAGGATGATTTGTAAGTGTTGAAAGCTTCATTAAGGTGAAGATAAACATCCACTGATCATCTACTTGCATCCACCAATCTCTCTTACAATCCAGGCACTACTGCCCCTTCATGAATCCATACTGACTAATCCAATCATCATCTTATTCTTGATATGTTTGGAAGTGGTTTCCAGCATTATTTGCTCTATCACCTTCCTAGGGATCGAGGTAAAGCTGACTGGCCTGTAGTTTCCCAGGTCTCCCTTCCTGTCCTTCTTGAAGGAAAGAGAAACATTCACTCTCTTCCAGTCCTCAGGGACCTCCCTCTATCAGGGGCCTGAAAACATGAGGCTTTTTTCAGTTGTCTAAAGAAGGTCTCCACTATTAGTTCTTCCAACTTCCAGACTGTCCAGATGAAAAATAAAGGCATCTTCATTACTAGGCAAACAGGGTAGTGTTCACAATTTTAAAAGTTCTTTGCTTTACATCTTCATCTGTCATTCGCCATGACTTACATAAAACAGACTTTTCCAAGTATTACTATTCACACTTTAGGGAGAGGACAGAGTGTAACTTGTTACCTCCAAGTACAGCTGGGTACAAATCATGGGGGAGCTTTTTGTGGATACCTAGTTGATGAATCACCTTTCATTGAATACAGCACTCAAAACACATACATGACTTTTAGATGTGAAAAACTAACTGGGTGTCAGGTATGTAAAAATGTCTCTCCCATCTCACCTGCTACTCTCACTTTCATTTTTAAGCAGCAGAAGCTGTCCCACTGTGGGTGGGGAAAATAACTGAATAAAGAACATGTCAGATTTCCCATAGTGAATCTTTAACTTATGTTATGGGTACAGACATATTCATAGATTGTTGGAAAATTTGTAGTCAGCCTTTAAGAGCACCCCAAGACACCTGCTGCTTTGAGGCAGCTAAGAGACTGGCTGTCACAGTCTTTTGTCAGATGAATAGATGTAGGAGCGTGTTACCAGCATACTTCCCCTGGTTTTCGTTGTATTTCACTTCTGAAGCAGTTTGGTAACTGTCATTTAGTCGTTTTGGCTAAAAAGAAGTGACAGGACAAGGAAGTGGGGAGGCTATAAGGAATAAGGATTGATGCATTGTCAACAAAAACCAGCAAGTCCTCTGTCCTTCACCAACACTCTTGGTAGATCCCTCCAGCCTTCTAAGGCATTTATCTTAGAAAGAAGTATCTACAGCAGAGGTTGCATCAAATCCTCCCCAAACATTTGAATCAATCTCTTCCCATCCTTCCTCTTCCTCCTCCCACCTCTTCTAAGCTACAAAGCATTCGCTTTCCATCTCTTAGTCCTGTTTCAGCAGAAAAGCCTGCAGGACAATCAGCACCTCTGAATACCTTGAACCTTCTTGTTCAGTTTTCTGTGGGCAGGACCCTTAGTGCAAGACCTCTTCAGAATCAAGCACGGTCACATTTGATACCAAGCCTTGCACAGCCTAGAAGGCTGAACATCATCTGCAAATCATTGCTGTAATAAAGAGATTCAAATTAAGTTTCATTTACTTGTGTGTCTCAGATAAACTTCTTATAATTCCGCTGCCTGCTTTTTTCATTTGATCTGAGTGCCAAACTGATTTCTAAACCACATATCATCTAGTTGGATTCTACCCTTTGTTGCACTTTTTAAGCTCACAAGTTCTCACTTGTGCCTCACTACTGGACACTGACAATTTCAGAAATATTATCTAATTGTACACATCATGAAAAAACCTCACTGGTGCATGAAGCAGGCAAGTGAAGATTACCCTTGCCTAGCATTGCCAATATCAAAAGTATTACAGCAAAGAGAATAAAGTTTTTCATTTTACAAATTTATAACTCTGAAAGAGCAAAGGGAGCAGAACGTTCCCCCCAGCCAATTCCCTTCCTCCTTACATGTCTGTTGCAGCAAAACTGAATATTATGCCCCTGGGCTGTTATATTGTTTATATATTCTCTCCTCTTCCTCTTGAGAGCAGAGATATACTCTAAAAGTGTTTTCCTGGCAAAAGTTATGATGGCTTGTAAGACACCAGGCAAGCACCCACAGTTTTATTCTGGAACTTTCAGAATTAATTTTGTGCTATCTATTCAGTTTTAAGCTGTGTCCCATTATGTGCACACTGACAGCAATAAATAACATAATGAATTTTAATGCCCCAATATCTAAAATTTGTCTATTACATGCATTTAAGGTACCTAATGGCTTAGGAGCTAACTACAGGAATTCCATTTTTTTAAAGTCTCAGCCTGTAATCGACAGGATTTTGGCAGAAGAGTCTACAGATAGCACACCAAGAGAACTGGCCAGAGGCCATCCGACAGGCATCAACTTCAAATTTGCATAATCTTGATTTCTAGCATAATCACAAGCCTCTCCTCCTCCATGGGGGCGGAAGGGGGAACAGGACAAATCAAAGCTTTACCAAGTTGTAGAGAGATCCAGAGCTGTTACTGCCACAGTACTATAGGCTTGGATTCAAATCCATAGATAGGTGTACTTAATGGATTGCTTTATTTAAGCCAAGTTAAATGTTGTCATATCTTTATGTGGTGCATTAGGTCTAAATTAAAATAGAAATACTTATAGAGCAGACACTGGCTGATTTCAAAATTTAGTTATTTGCCAGTGGTAACTAGTTGCATCATTTTCATGTGTTTTGCTTAGTTAAGAGAAGCTTATAGTGGGAGAGGCCCTCAAAGGAGATGCAAGTGCGTCAGGGCGGACGTGTTATACTCACGGCCACGTGACATAGCCTTGCGGTTTCAAAACAGCTCTCAGTTTTGACTAACTACACACAGCATGTGCTGAGTGCAACCTCCCTTGGAGAGAAATTTGTCTCAAAAACCCCCAAATGGCATATTTGTCTTCCTTATTCCCCCCAGGCTTTCTCTCTCTGCCTTTTTCTTCTGTGCTGCTTCATGAATTTCATGTTCTTTCCTCCCTCATGCTGTCATAAGCCTTAACAGGTCTGCCAGAGCTCTTAAAACAGCATGCAAGCAATGCGGCAGGGTTAGAAACAGTAGTAGCTCTTCATACAGCTTTGGACATACCCAGCATTTCTATCCTCAACACAGAGACTGAGAAAATTAGAATGGTCGGGTACTGCAGCCCTTTGTCAATGATGTCAGCGATACCATCCCATGAGCCTAGTGCTGCTTGAGGAGAACGATGGCACTCCTCACCTCCTACTACCTGTCCCATTCCAGTTATTGTCAAAACAGCTGATGTCCAAATTTAAGGAGCACAAACTATATCCATACAAGTACTCAAGTACTACCACCACTCCGCCCTAAGCCAACTTGGTGTCTCTCCCTTTCCGATTTCTTGAACACAGGGCTCATGGAAGAATAGAATAAACTTTCACTATTATTTCAATAAAAATAGAAATCCCCCCAAAAAATCTTTACATGATATTTCCAAGTTTAGCGAGTACATTTATCTTCCATCAAGTTTTTCTATACATAAACTCCAAGTAGAGTGCAGAAAACAACAAAAAATTTACTCTCATCACTTCCACTTAGGGTACCACTCCTCTGTTAGTATGGAGATCAGCAATTTCAGGCACAAGATAGTTGCCATGTGACAAAGAAACACCACTTTTTTTGCTTATGATCAACTTCATGGCTAACCTCCTCTTTCTATTCTAAGGTTTCCTAGTGGTGGGATTCTTTGTTTTTGTTGGTTGGTTTGGTTTTTTGAGTTTTTGTCATTTTTTGTTTGGTTGTTTTTGTTGTTGGTGGTTTGTTTTGTTACAAGCAGCATTGTGGAAAGTGAAGGTACATATCTCAAAGCCACCGATGGAAGTGGTTTTTTTCTATTCTGGCACCTCTGAACAACCTAGGACATCACACATACTTCCCAACTACTTTATGAGATAGACAAAGGAGCTCTGATACACTAATTCCCATACTACTGCCCATATATTGACCAGCACACAATCAGAAAAAGAGCTTCAAGTGGACACATGGCATCAAAAGCCACAAAACATACTTGAAATAATCATGTGGTCTTGGGAAAAAAACCCCCAAACTGCTCAAGAAATATACTGGTGTAGACAAGGATTATCACACTTTTTTCTTTCTGCTGCATACGTATCTTCTTACTGCCTAACCTGCTTCAGCTTGTTTCCCCTGTTCTTCCTTGAGGCTTTCATGTCATCATCTCTCAAGACTTCTGTTGCTCAAAGCTGAATTACCACAGGGATACAACAGGAACTAAAGCTCAAAGCCCTGTAATGAGCTACTTGCAGCTGCTGCTAAATCCACCATCTCATTGCTTCTCATCCCCCACACCCCACTTTGCCTTAGCAAAAACAATTTCAGATTCTGTAAGGTATTAAGTGCTTTACTGCAGTATATTGAGTTAGGAGAATCAAAGACAGCAATAGCCAGTGGCACTACGAAGAAATAAACCTGTCAAGTCAAGCAAGGAAATACAGACTTATCAAAATTATTTCTGAATCTTTTTGAAGGGATTCTTTTTCCATCTTCTGCTCATGCTGCCTTAGGCACGTCACTAGAGTCCTAGATGGAACCAAAAGCTCAACCCACTTTTGACTGTCAAAAGCAAACAAAACATCACCTTTACCACCAAAAGTTCTTCTTTATAAAATGTGCAGACAAAAAAAAAGTGCAAAGAGAAAAATATCTTTGGGGGCGGCGGTGTTTATTATTTATTTTTACTTTTTGTTTGTTTTCCTCAAATATCTGCTTTATGGATGTATGAAAACCAGGAATAATTTACTCTTTATTCCAAATGTACAGCACAGCATTAAAACTGCTAATAAAAAGATGACCATTAGATTGTCCAGATAAGAGCACTTGTTTCTTTTTTGACATTAAAAAGGGCTCAATTTTGCTTTCTGATACACCAGTGAAAATGCAAAATACATTACTCCATTGATACTGCCATTGCACAGAGAATGGATTTTGACCATATATCTTTAAGAATCTCTTCAACACTAGAAAACCAGAAGGAAAAAAAAAAATATGGTCTTCTTAAAAAAACCCAACCCGTAGTTGATAATGCTGCTGCTAAAAGGGCATCAGCAAAAGACATTTAGTTCTATCTTTTTGGTTTTGAGCAGTTAGAACACAATTATCATAGAATGTATGTTGCCTTTGTTCCACCCTACCTGTATAAACTGTTTAATAAAAGGCCTCAGGCAAAATGCTAGTAATCAGATCCAATTTGTTCTAAAAGTAGTACAGACCCTCCTCCCCAATGGCTTTAGTAGAGGTAGCTTGGGCTTTTCTCCTCTTTTTGCTTCAGTTTAGGGATCAATAAAATAGCTAAAAGCATGTTCAACTGCAAAACAAAGGGCTAGGTAAAATTACCACTGATAGTTATAGATACTTCAAAATTATAAAGCAGAGGGCCGTTTGTACAGCAATGTTACTAAATAACTCATTCATTTCAGACTGTGTTTATACTTTGTGATTGGACATGCATTCAGAAAAGCAGAACAGAACCCTACTGATTTTGCAGATTTGCTATAGAGAAAAGAAGCCCATGGCCACCTACCTCTTCTTTGTTTTAGGTAGGTAGAAGGGGGCATGAAAGACCTGTGGTGGTGCTATATCCCATCAATGATATAACATAAAATATCATAATCTGTTTTGATACCTTATCCTTTAAAAAGGTAGGAGGTGGACAGGAGGAAAGGATACAAAACCCAGAGCAAATACTTCCAAGTACTAAGAGTTGGATAACACTAAGCTCCAATTAATAGTGTCTCTGTTGTGTAGAAGCTCCCGGAGAGACCTCAAAATCAGATCCTCTAGCTCTTGTGGTTTCACAAAGGCAGTCCAAAATGGGCAAAGTGGGAAAGGGCTGTAAACACTTATTGATGAATCAGTACCTGAAAAAGCACACAGGCATTCATTCAAAAAAAACCTCCACGCATTATTTGTGTCACCTGCAATTGTTCAGGGGTATTTCTCAGGAGCTTATCACCCAGTAACGCCTATTTCAAAGTTCAGATCAGCATCAGACGTATGCAGTATATAGATGAAAGGTGGCAGCATCATGGCTCTCAGTGATTGCTTTATTCTAAGATACGTGCCACAGAAGGAAGTGTCAATACCTCACTAAATTTGAATATTACTCCACACACACTAACTCTAGGTATGTGGTGCAAGTCTTGAGCACTTGTCCAAACCTTGGTGGTTTTCCAACTAAAGAATACTTCCTTAAGGAGAAGGAAGAGCCATGATAGCCCATAAAAATCCAACTCGCACATTATCTTTGGAAACATACCTTGTTGATTTCAAGCCTCAGGCTAAGAAGTGAATTGACACTTGGCTGAGGTGGAAGACACGTTTCACCAAAGATAAGCAAATAATACATTGATTCTTAGCTCTTAGGGACAGCTGAGAAAGAAAGAAAGAGAAAGAGAGAGAAACAATGACTAACAGACACACCTCGAATAAATCCACACTGGAATTGGCATGGAGTGCTAGAGGGGGTGTTCTCTTACAGTACAAAGTCATAACACAGTACAGACTTGATTTCCAATAGAAACTGTAAGCGTTATCATAACATGACTCATAAGAGCAAGCAGGACAGAAGTTCAAAAGATACTGAATTAATTTGTAATGGAAGGAATAAATATCAGGCTACACTGAATTTTCTACTCTTTGTTAGAAGTAACATAGTATTTATCAAGTCTTCACCAAATCTAAACTGACACTGACAGCTAAACTGAACATTGTAGTATATTTATAAAGTAGAAGGAATTCTAGTCCCTCTGGAGAAACGCTTGAAATCATGAGGAAACAGGAGAAAATAATAGTCAAACCCCCATAGTTTATTGTGCTGTTTATTTTTTAACCTAGGTTTTGTGAATTTGCCAGTTTATAATTACTGCAGGGTTTAAAGCAGTGATCTATCCTATACCTTTATTGCAATGGAGCTATTATTCTGATTAAGTGAAACTGTGTTAGAAGGTACCATTTGTAAGTAATTTCTGTTTTCATGGCATAGAAATCAAAAACCTATATAAATTATTAGAAGTTATAGTTTCAAGAAAATGACTAAAAAAAAAGGAAATTCAGTTTTTCATACATCAGCTGGTTAACTGCTTTTAGAAACAGCTTTAATTTCGAGAGCACGCACTAAGAAAAACAGCTTGATGTCTTTGCCAAGACTCCGTATGGACATGAAATTGTTTATTCAAGCCAGTTCAAACCTGAACAACTAAGGTTAAACATTGACATAGCCAGGTTCTCCTTAAAGTCCAAGAGCTTTACCATTGAATTCCCCAGTGGCAAGATTAAAGAAATACAGAGATGATTTTTGCAAAACCTCTGCATTCAGAAAACAACACTATTCCTATTCAGATAAGAATCTGTCCAAAGTTGAAGGTGATTTGATTCCCATCATTATTCATCCCTATCTTTCACGAGGCTTACCACAGAAGAAGGAAACAGTGGAAGAGCTCTGTCAAGGAAATAAAGCAGACACTACACTTTGGGAACTGTCATTTCATGAATACTTGTGTTATGAAAGTTTCCTTCAGAATCTGTTTTCCTGCAGCATGCATGAGACTGGAGAGAAAAAATGGGAACCTTAAAAATTAATTAGTAGAACCAGCTGCTATTTTGTCAAAGCCAGCCAAAAAAGTAGTGGTATGAATACTAACCACCCAGCCCCTCTGCAACATGAATGCATACATATACAGATGCAAAAATAATGTCCCCTTGAGATTTATACCAAACCCATCCATTTGCATCAAATGCAAGGTAACAGTTCAATTTTAGAGTGAATAAGGGAATTTCCTATGGGAGAATAATCTCCAGACAGACCTTCACAAACTCCCGACAAATCAGTTATTAGCTCTAAAAGACAGCTCATCTTCCAGGATTAAAACTAATGTGAGAATGAGAAACTAGCAGAGAATTATTAGCAATGCCATCTAATTAGTCTAGAAATCATGATTTCACCCAGTATTTCTGGTGAAACCACCATCAGATCTGCACACTCTGAGCCCATTGGTCCACATAGCATTTAGGACTGACACTGGGAGTATGTGCTCAGCACCAAAGACAAAATGCAGTGAACAGTTTTACATCATTCAGAGGGGAAAAGTCCCACGTCAAGAATAAGCGTGCAATTGTATTTCCAACATCTGTTATTTCCTTACAGTTGGAAAGCTGTTCTGCTACACTCTGTATTCAGTTGTGGGGTTGTTTTGGTTTGTTTGGGGGGGTTTTTTTCTGCATTATTACTTTTTATTTTTTCTTTGGAGAAAATGAAAAAAGTTTATTAGAGAGAATCTTGTTGCCTGGTATTTAAAGTCACAAAATGTGCTTTTAGATCAAAAATACAACACCACAGACTACCACCACTACCAGCTTCAGAGGCAAAGACTGCTAAATCTGAGTTTTAACAAGTTGGGAACAAGACAATATGGAAATTAGCATCTACATTGCCAAAAAGGCAGTTTTCCAAAGAACAGCAGTGGTGGGAAGCAGAAGCTGTTCAAGGTGTCTCTAAAGGATAGTTGATGTACCAATCACAGTTTTAATCCGCTGGTTCTATTCAGCTTCAAGCAGAGCCCTTTTAAGTGCCCAGGAAGAGGTTGCAAATTCTGTTCTGCCATTAACTTTAATTACACAAATATATCACCCCATTATGGCTACTTAATGCTTTGAAATATGTGATATCCTGATACTCGAGCACTGATATGCTGCAAGTACAGAACAGCATATTACAGAATGTACCATTTGCGTGCAATTCTGCTTGAATTTACTATTGCCAGTTTTTCCAGACTTAAGAAGTGTTCTGAAGGATGCATGTCCTGATTTAATCCCTCTGCTTAGGGCCTCAGCTCTGCTTCTGTTGTAATCAATCACACCAAAGACAACATAGGGAAATAGGCTGTAGCTGGTGTTTAACATAACACACAGCTACTTACTATAAGACGTGCATTAGCAATGGGAAGAAGGATTATTCCCACATTACAGATATGGAAACTGAACTCCATGCTCAACATGCTGTGTAGAGAGTAAATATAGAAGCAAATCCATTCGCTCCCCAAATCTACACAAGACAGTAGTTTTCTGCATAAGTACGTATTGCTGTAGTGGCATTAGCCTTGGGCAACCAAGGCAAGCTTCTGACTACAGTTTTCTTTGCATATACATTGCTACTAAGTAATTAATGAAATATGTATTTGTACTGATACTAACAACTCATTTTTTCTGGAAAGAAACAAAGAATATCCCCTTAAATGGCACCATTCTACCGAGACCCCTTCCTCTGTCTGACAAGACACTTAGGACAAGGTTTATCATGAATAGTAAATCTTAGCAAAGGCCACACACATACAGACTCACAAAAACTCATTCCTGAAGTATATACCAAAGAAAATAAAATTAAACTACAAGAACTAATTAATTTCTACTTGCAAAGATTTGCATATATACAATATTTCCTAAGAACTGCTTTAGAAATTAACCACAAATTCTTTATGCGCGAGCACTCCTTGAGGCTAAGTACTCTACAAAGTAAGGGAATTAAAATTAAGAAACCCTTCAATGTCTTGAACACACATTGATACAATAGGAAAAGCTAAACATGAAAGACTGATTATTACCCTTAAAATTATGCTAATTAAGCAATATTAACTCTAGCCAAAGTGCCTTCTCACAGTCTGATAGAACAAAACCACTGTATTTTTCCTCAAGTCTATATTCACTTATACAGTGACAAATACTTTCATTCTTTTGAAATGTCTTGGATATCAGTAATTTTTAGATCACTGCAGTTACAATCCCTAGGCTTGGGTTTGTTTTGTTTTTTTTTAATGGCAGCTTTTTTTTTAATGTTGTTATGTAAACAGAAAACAACATAAACATAGACTGGATTTTCCATCAAAACTAAAAGCGAGCAGCTAGGTAAGTGTTGTGTAGTGTTCCAGAAGCATTACCACCCACAGTTTAAACTGCAGTTGGTGAGATTCTTGCTTGCATGATTTAAGATATTTAGATGTGCTGAATCCCCCCCACCTCAAAAATCTTTGAAAACAGCTCATAAAGACAGTGGAAGCAGTCTGACTACTCATCAAGTAACTGTTGTAGTCTGATAAATTCACACTCATAAATAATACAGCTATCTTACAAACTAAGGATAAACCCTAGTGTGCTCTCTCTCTTCTCCATTCTACTTAAAAAAAAAAAAAAATGCCAAGAGCATCAACAGTGATAGCTGTCGTCCGTCCCCCCTTCAGGACCATTTTTTTTTTTTTTTTTTTTTTTTTAAATAAATTCAAGATTTACCACTTAAAACTAGTATATTCCAGAATTAGCAAGGGACAAGAAGTCTAATAAAGCAGTATTTCAGGCCTAGGTACTTTAAGAAGGAAGATATTTTAAGATTAAAATCTTTTAAATTACACATCTCTCATCACTTTTCAATGTATTAGTTCAAATGATCACATTTTTTTGGCGCAAGTTCTAAACTTCCTTTATAATTTCAAAGAAGAATATTTTATAATTGCCAAACCAAAAAGGAAAGGGGATAATCCTTCTTGGCATCGCTCACAAAAAAAAAAAAAAATAATCTATCAGTACTTCATAAGTCTGAACTAGTAGATACAGGCAAACACAGGGAAAACAAAAATACATCAAAATTTTTTCCTCCAACAGGGAGACTACTTCAATGACATAATACAATTACTTAACCACGGAGTTCAAAAAGCAAATGACAAAGCACATAAGAAAAATTCAGCATTTTGTAAATTGTTGAATTTCCTCTCGATTTTTCCCCACTCTAGTTTCCCTCCTTGAAACCAAAATGATATTTGTCTCCTCATTCACTACAATAATTTATCTGTGCAAGTTGATAAGCATGTCTGATATAAATATGAAGCTATTACTTTAAAAATGCATTCAAGCTCAAGGACAGGTCCAAATAGTTGCTTCAGCCACTTAGGGAAAAAAAAAAAAAAAGAAAAATAATTCACATTAAGACATATTTTTTTCACACAAGTTGTTGTTAAATCTTAACAAAAACTTAACAGGGTTCTGCGGGGTCAAACCTACTCATATGCACTTGAGCATTTTTAGAGATTAAAAACAACAGCAACATCCATAAGTAATCTCAGTAATTTCATGCTAGGCATTTTTACTGAAAACAGGTAATGTGAAAGAAGCCTGTACTCCTCAACAACTGTAGCACGCAGGAATACTTACTTTTCAGCTTCCAAACTTCAGTCATCTCCAACAAGCTCTCAGCTGATACAGTAAAGCAGCAGCACCACCAACATCTTGCGGCATTTAGAAGACACTACCATGTCATATACAACACAACTCCTTCACGTAGTCTCTAAAACCATTTCACAGAAGCTCTAGGAAGCATAAGGAAAGGGTAAACCACTAGAGAGTATTGATCCATTTCAGCATAATAAGAAGGCAACCCACAAGACAAGAAATTTGAGCCTCAAAATCCACTGGTGTTAATAATCCCCACCTTCTCAGGTTTCCTATATAGCTTCCTACATGGCAAAGGTCAGATGACCCTATCTCAGAAGATTTCATTTAACAAGGGTGGAGCCAAGAGATCTTGTAGAATAGGCTCATCTATTGGCTTCAATGTATTAAGGTTGATTGATTGCTTTTTGTCATCAACACAAATGAGGGGCTTAATGATTAGAGTTGACTTAATTAATTATCTCCAAAAAGATACACAAGTGTCATATTTCCTTTACTCATTCTATAAGGAAAATTTGTATTGAGCCTCAACTTTGCCTTTGTGAATAAGCAATCTTAAAGATGAAATTGTAATTATGGATTTTTCTTTGTCTAGTAATATTGGTTAAAGAAGACAGCAATCAGAATTACCTTTTTTTATATACTAGTGTTATTTAGATTTTACTTTCTGAGATCTTTGCTCTGAGACTTGGAACACTGTTGGCATTTGTATACTGCAGAACTAGAGATCCACTTAAACAAAAATAAAACAGTGAGGCACAATTATGAAGTTATTAGGAAAAGTATTTTGCATTAGTTACTAATGGGGAAAAAATCTGAAAGAACAAGAAGCTATCCTTAGAAATGGGTTATAAATCTATTCACATAAATTACTAAGTTTGAGCATGGGTTAGAGTCAACTAAGGAAAACAGGAGTAAGTGGCAGATTACTGCAAATGTAGTGCATTGCAGGCCAATTTGGGGGGGGGGGGTAAGATGACTCCCACCTCAGTGTATCACCCTGTTTAAGTGTTTCACAGTTTTCTTATGTGAGGAGTGTATCATCAAACATATTAAATTCACTTAGCTGCTGAACTACCTGGAAGGACAGACAGTAGTTTAAATATAGCTTTAACAGAATTACATCAGCAACAGATTTGAACCACAGGTGAACCTGTATCTCCAAAACATAACATTTGGTTACGGTCTCTGTGCCAGTGAACTTTAGTTTGAATTTTCTCCCAAGACAATAATTAATATTTGCATGAATTTGACAAGCACTTGTACTGCTTCTGGACTATTTCAACCTTAAGAGATTATGGGAATTGATGACTAGTAAAGGGGCTTCAAGAAATTATCTCATTCAGCCCTCTCTGCCTTCTGGCCTTTCTTATTGAAAACAGTTTGCATAGCAATTACTTTGCCTTTGTACCTTGCCTTCCAGAACAGCAAACCGAGCTAAAGAGGGAATAAGACTGCATCTTACACTGTCTTCCGCAGTGGCCCCAGATGAGTCATTATTCAGGCAACAGTGGTGGCCTCTCTTGTTGCATGACCTCTAGGCAACTCGCAGTGTTAAAACAGTAAAGCCATCGTGCTTGTAACAAGCTGGCAGAGTGCATAAGAAACCTGCTGTGATTTGGTAGATGCTGTTTCTGGTTTGAAAAGGAGAGGACAGATCCTCATCTGACACATTGTTTGTAGAAATTTCATTCACTGATGTTAAACTTCATAGGTTTATACAAGTTATTAAGCAAGATGTAAGTCTCAGGAAAATGCAGCATCAGTATTACCCAAGAAATTAAACCAACGGAGATGGTTTCTGTGATAGAAAAATGCCTTTTTTTTTTTTTCAGAGAAGATTTTCAAGGAAGGTAGAAATGGCAAAAGGGTCTAGAGATGATTCAGATTTGTAAAGCTTTTTTATAACAGTGGACAAAGGCACCTGCACTTTTGTTCTCCTTAGTGATTTAATGACTACTTGGAGAATTAATACAATACTTTATTATTATTATTATTATTATTTTATCATCTTTTTAGCCAAATAGTGAAGAGCTCTACAAAAAAAAAAAAAAAAAAAAAAAAAAAAAAAGAGAAGGCAACTTTGATTTGGTCAAGGAGGGAGCTGCTTCAGCAAGCCAACCTGCCCAGCCGTCCCAGCCCAGCCCCCTGCAAGAGGAGG